>JAABKK020007263.1:0-25320 GCA_011634745.2 Catotricha subobsoleta
AGTTTTCAGAAACTGAAAAAACATACTATTCTCTATTCAAAACCTGAAAAAACATACTATTTTCTGTTCAAAACCTGAAAAAAGATACTATTTTTTTCAAATCTCAGGGGGGGGTAACACCCTCCCCCTCCCCCCATTGTGCATGTATGATTACAATGCTTTATTGAATCGATAATTCGTTAAAAATGAAGCAAAATGCTGTCTATAATAGCTTTTACAACGGCATTGAAACTGTTATTGCTTAATGTAGTTGCTGAGGTACATTTTTGCCTCATTCACTTTGCAAGTTAGTTTTGCATAAAATTTAAAATAATCTAGAATTCAGTATACATCATATTTATATATTTTTATGTTTTGTGAGATTTTTCTGTATAACAGCCGTTTTTATGACATATAAGTATAACTATAATAAACAATAATAATAATAATAACAAAAAAAAAAAAATACAATAAGAAAATCCCAGAAATATCATTTTCTTTTTCACAAGAAAAATATTTGTTGAAAACTCATTTCTTAAAAAAAAAGTAATTATTATATGTTATATGCTTCTAGCAGTGAATGTAGGTCAAGAAGGCAATTCACATAAAAGCTTAAAATCTTTTAAAAAAAAAATCTCTCAGGGCGTTCATACTCGAAATTTGATATACATATAATTTTTTTTTTTACGTTTAATCGCACAAGCGAGAAGATTATTTATGGAACTTGTAATCATTTTTTTTCTCGTTTAATTTAAAAATGCTGTATTAATTTATATCTTTGGTAGAAGTGTGCACTGCTAGATACGATGTCTATTCGGGCATTATAATTGGAATACACATAAGTTTCTCTATCATTGTCTTTTTTGTCTTTTTACTCTCTTTAGTCTTCTTTTTAAAACACAAATTTATTATAAGAGCGTCATAAAAGCGTTAGGAAACATCTATTATTTTATTATTTTTTACTGAAAACAGATTTACTTCAAGTTAAATTTAGTAACTTTAATAATAATTGTCGTTCTTAGCTCATCTTCTTTACGTTGATGAGAAAAATGCAAAATTATTTTTACTTTAAGTGATATAAGTACATTAAATTTTAATAGGTATACTTAATAAGTATTTATTTACTTTAAATTAAGGAAAAAAGTAAAAATGAAAAGTACTACAAAGTTTTTGAACCTAAGCTCCTGATTAAGATATTTTTTTCACAAATTAAAAGAAGCTGTAAACCTTAACGTATCATTGGAAAAATTATCTAAAACGAATCTGAATAATGATTTATTTAATAAGTGATTGGAGAAAGCATTCTTCATATTCAATAAAATGGAATAGAAATGTCTAGCAGACATTTGTACTTATTATATAATTATTTTAAATGGTTAATGTTGTTTATAGAGAAGAAATTTACTTTTGCAATGTTTACACACCCTGGCACAACGCACATTCATCGCAAATATGCTTTTGGCTCCAATGTTTTCTTCATGCTATATTCATCCTTATATTTATATATTTGAAGAAAATAAATATAATTTATTATAATGCAGGGTTAGAAAAAACCATGGTTTCTTTCTTAATTTTTTTGAAACACAAAAACATCACATCGAAGAATTAAGAAAAATAGAAAAGAATTAATGATTAAATCTGAACCACAAAATTACTATAAATAAATAAATCATTGACATTTGAATTTTGTAATTAATTCAAACCAACCCTGTTCTTACGTAGGTATTTATTTATTTTTACTTGAGAATATCATGACTCATGAGGGCAACACATTACACTTTGAACTACTTATATCTAGCACAATATATACTATAAACTATATGTAAACTGAACTTTATTGTTATTGAACCGGGGGTACACTAATTTTTCCTGTTCTTGTTTAGATGCACTATATTATATCGTTAGAGATATTGAAGTTGGTCGTCTTTTATTTGGTTATTTGTTTGGTAATTACCGAGGTTCATTGAGTTCAAAACAATTATTTGCAGTTCAGACTTTTAGATAAGGAAGTAAAGACAATGTTCTATTCATTTTTCAAATGTAAATATTATTAGAAAATAATTTTTAATTGCTTTATTTTTAATATTTATTATAAACGAAGCAATGTGATCAGCCCAGCCCCTATTATAGCACATTTAGTCTTTTTTAATTAATTATGTTATACTAATCCATAAACTGCGACGTTAGATAACAAATGAAGGACTATGTGTAAGAAAATCACAATACAAGCTTTTGTGAATAGTTAGCACATCTCCTGAATTCTGAACAAAATTCTTTGCACTTTGAATGTATTTACGTAATTAATGAGTAAGTTTGTATAAGTATTCAGCACTTTTGGTAATTTTTTGCTATTGATCTTATAATATCTTTTTAATTTTAGGCGTTTTTATCTTCGAAATAAAACCAAGCCTTTCACATAATTCTGTATATTCGCACTACTTATCATATTTTTTTTCTTCTCTTTTTCAGTTCAAGGTTCTTATTTTCACATTTTCGTCTGAATAATCAAATGTTTTTCTTCGTATCTTACCATTAAATTCAAGGTAACGCTTTACTTTATGTAATGTATTGTAAAGTGCTTTTCAAAGAATGTTTTGTGGTTTGTATCGATTGATATTGGAATTGGAATATTGGCATATTTAAATTTGAATTTAATATTATAATACGAGAATGCTGTGGCCCCATGGGTGCTGATGTTTGATATACGTAGATTTATTTATTTTTTTCACGATACTCAAATTTTAATAATTCTTTTTTTCCCTCTATTTGACGAGTTTATTTTCGAAAAATCAACCGCAACCGAAAGTAAGCTGTTAAGGCGCTTAACAATTTATTTAAGAAAAAAAAATCGATTATTGCCAATTATTTTTAAAATTACTTTACATCAATTTGATATAAATATATGAAATCAGTTTTTCTTTCCTTAATTAAAAAAAAAAAAATTGGATTCACAATTATATTTTTTTCATGTCTAATGCAACAAACTTATATAAATTTAGGTTTTGATTATTATTTTAGACCATATTGCTTAATAAAATTCGATTTTAGCTTCTTGATCCATAAATTACTTTAATACTAAACAAAATAAATATTACATCATTTATTTAACTTACATAAGTACTTTATTGTAGTTAAACTGACAAATAGATCGATGAGTAGATATTATTTATTATCATTGAAATTTGTTCAAATAATTATATAGTTTTAATTTGATATAACAACTTGACATAATTCGATCCCATGTAGGTTTTTGATGTAGAATAATTATTCTAATAACAGGGGTTGGATCAAATATATAGAAAGTATATTTTATTCAAGAGTATGAAATTAAGAAAAAGCCTGCACGTGATTGTCACGTGTCATAATTTGAATCATGCTGAGGTTTCTTCTTTACTTTCACTACATGTGGTGCATTTGTATCTATATATATATAATATATTATTATACATAGAGATATTTCAATCTATGTCATTGGCTACAGTCGCGTACGCGCACATTATGTTCAATTCCGAAGATAATAAGTGGTTTCACTTACATTTCTAAATATTAACAAATTTTTTTTTCTTTTTTTGCTACATTGTATAAAACAAATATATTATATATAAAATAAAAGAAATGCGTTCCATCCATAATGCACTGTAATATTTACTATTAACATTTTTTATATGGCCTAATATGTTGCGTCATAAAAATATACTTACTCACCGTGTGTAATAAAATTGTTGACGAAATTAGAATGAAAGTAAAAAGCTTTCTTTTATTCTTTTAGTGTAAATGATTGAACTGATGAAAAAAAAAATATAGTTAAAAAAGAACTACTTCCCCTTCTCATAAAAAAAAACACACTGTACTAATATAGTTATATTTGCACGTACCTACGCGTATGCCACTGTACCGTATTTAAATAAGTCAACAATTCAACACAACACATCTAATTAAGTTAATTGTATTTAATTAAATCGGTGATTGCATGATTTGGAAAATCAAATATTTTGGTTTAAAAAAAAAGGGAACAATATTAAATTATAAATTTCTCGATAAAGAAAACACTTTGCATATTTCTAAATGGCGAGCATTAAAAAAGAGTTTTTATTTAATTATCTTCAGAGTATCCATTAACAATTTTGTAACTCTTACTTTCTCTATAACAATCATTGTTGTTTTTTTTTTCTGTTCATTTCCGGTAATTGTCCGCATGCGTAAGTTTTTATATATTATTAATCTTAACTATTTCATACCATAAATTCATTATATTCATTCCGAAATGGGTTTCAGTTATAATTAACAATATATACTGAAATTGAGAAAAGATTATGAATCTATACAGTGTACCAATTCTGTACATACAAACCAATAATTAATCTCCCAACAATATATTGAAGAAAAGATCTTATCTGATAGAACCTTCGGCTATAAATTAATATCGAATAATGCACCCTTTCACACTAATAATAACTAGATAGATTATCAATATATGAAATAAAAATTATTAATTATTAAAAAAAAAGAATAAATAAAACATCTCATAAAAGAATTTTCTGCCCTTTCATATGCTCTTAGATGATGGCAAAATGTTTACGACGTGCGCATAGAAAATCCTTGAAATTATTTATAAAAATCCCCTAATTAATCAGCTTAAGTCAACCGTTTCAATACATTTAATCAATTCAGAATAATATATATATATATATATTCAACATTTCGTATATCAAAATCACATCCCCAGGGAGGCCATAAAATAATGATCCACCCTCGATGAAATAATAATAATAATAATCATAATAATAATAATAACAAAGCACAAAGCCTTATTAAATGTAGAATTTTTCATATAACACAATAAGCACAGTGAATTTTATAGACAAGGTGTATATTTGTACCCATTCGCAATTATTACTGAAATACTGCAGAAACACTTTTAGAAAGGTGTAGTCGTAGAATGAGAATGAAAATTTATGTCAATCAGCTATTGGGTTATGGAATACTTACACAAGAAAAAAAAAATATTTATTTAATTTAACATTGTTCTAAAAATATGTATACGAATAACGGTTAAATAGATTAAAGAACAAAACCATTTACCTGCTGTAGTTATATTTTGAATTGTTTTTTGCACATTCAAGATTCATTCATAACCAACATATAATTATGGATAATAAAAAAAATATAATAATACATATTTAAAAAGTCTTTAGCAGCAAATAAAATATTTATTGAATTTTCACATATATTCTATAATTTTAGTTGTAGGATTAGGGTAAGGGTATTCTTTGAAAAGTTTTTTGAAAAATATTCTAGATTTCAGCACGCAACGTAAATAAATGCGTTTCAGCACAGAAATATTAATTTATTTAAAAACAGATTGTCCCGAAAAATTAAATATTAATAGCTTTGATTATTTATTAATATAACAAAAAAAAAACTGAAAAAATAGTTGGTTTAACATATCAAAATATAGCCTGAATCGTGTGTTAAACTGGAGCAATTATTTTATCGGTTTGATACCATATGGAATGCACAATTATTTAAACATGTCTTTAATATAAAACTTGCGTTTAGTTTAAATTCTAATAGAAAACAGCTATAAGTCTCTCGATCTTTCATCTAACATAATATCATCTCTCATTGTTTAAAATCACCATATCTCAGAATGTACAGCATTAAATTGATTTTTTATCCAAAGGCATTCTTACAATCATCAATTGTTTCTCTCATACTATTCAAAATCAATTTTTAGAGAAAAAAAAGTAAATAATTATAAATCAAAATTAGGTACCAGTTACCAGTTTTCAACAGTTCAAGTTGAACATATAAATAGCAATTTCCAAGGTAAACTATTCTTAATGATCAATAATTCAAATTTCGAATTTCATACATTTCTCATTTTACTTTTCCTTTGTAACGAATACTTATTGCGAATAAAAAATATATATAAATGTATATGATGAAAGTCCTACCTAACTAAACATTACTCGTTATAGATATATTTTAAATGGGGAAATTATATATCTATTTCTCAATATCTACACAACCAACATTAATAGTTAAAGGTTACAATATATGGGAATAAGTATTAAGTTATACCCAATAGAGTAACATTGAATAAATCAGATTTTAATCAGAAGAATAAATTGCTAGTGGGTCACGTGACCTCAATGAAATTATAAATATAGCTCTGCTATGACATAATGCTTATTATTACAGCTTATACGTACAATAATAGCACATATAAAATACAATACAATTTTTATCAAAAAATGTGATAACATGTTTTATTTTATCATCGCATAAAAAATGCATTTGGTCAATTGAATTATGCACGCATTCATTCAGAAAAAAAAAAATATAGCAAAATGTATGGAGTAAAAAAAATGAAAAAGAATTTATGCATGATCCCATGGGTAGATTAAAAAAAAAGTGATAAATGATTTTATTTTTATTTTTTTACATAATGTTTTCATATAATAATAATAGTGACTGATGTTGTTTTTATACTACATCTCATTGAGTAGAGATCGTAATTGACATAATATAAAAAAGGGATTTGCTTATTGTGCATTTTAATGTTATTGCTATGTAGCTGCTGGATTGGTTAAAACCTGTAATGATCGATCAATTATGTTTATTTAATAAGTCATACAAACATTTTGAAAACAAATATATATGTATTCTATTTACATTTTTCAAGTCATTTTAGAATTCTAAATTTTATAAGCTAATTAAACAAAAAAATATATATATTTATATATATATATAAATAGTTAGAAAAAAAACATTATTCGCGTTAAAAACCTTTTTTTGTTCGCATTTAAATTTCATGAAATTTCATAAAAGGCGTATTAAATAGTAGACGAATACGATATGAAATAAGCAGCATGTTTTTGTTTATATCTATTCACCTACCAACCAACAGCTGAGGCTCATCTATAGTATACGCTTAAGAAAATTCACATTGTTTAATGTACACACACAATCTTCATCATATAATTCAAAGCAAAATGTTTGCCTTTGATCACTCAGGCAAAATATATACTTGTGAAACATGGCTCCGCTAGAAGCAATCCAGACATAGTTGACGATGACGATGATGACGACGTTGATAAATCTATCCCTTTATATTATTAATACTACTAAAAAGAAAAGCAAACGAAGAAAAAAGGCACTGAAAGAAGATGTGAAAAAACGCGTAACAAAAAAAAACTGAACTGAACTTCTTCTAAGTAGAAACGATATTAAAATGAATAAAAAATGATACTGTTGACGATGATGATGATGATTAGGTTATATTATGTTAGATTGTGTAAATTGTTTCTTATTCAGAATAGCTAATATATATATATATTAATTTTCATGTATCCAATGCGTAATTTGGTATATTAAAAATACGTAACCAACGAACATATTATAAAATAAAAAAGAAGAAAAATATTGAAATAAATAAAATCACAATTAAATAAATCTCTAGTAAAGCGCGTTGATGAATCTTGAATATAACCGAATAATAATATATTTTTAACAAATACATAAAACGACAAAGCGATGAACCAAAAGTTGAAACTGAAAGTGTTTAATTGGCCAGAAAATTTGATGAAAATGACGGGCTTTTGAGTGTACTTTGAAATATCAAAGTCTAATCAATAGACCAATTTAGGATATGAATAATTTATATGTATTTTGGATAAATTAGAGCATTTCATGTTGAGTATTGTATTTTCTATTATATACCGAGTACACGTAACGTGGTATATAAATGAAAATTTTGTAAAATCGTATAGGGTAAAACGAATCATCAAATAAACCAGATATATACACGTTATAAAATATACAATGAAATATAATAGAAAATAGAAAATTTATATAATCGTCTGTCTGTCTATGTATGTATATACAGAAGGAATACGAGACGAGTTCTAAAAGGAAAATTACGACGATAATGAGGTTACATTGAATTGAAAACGTTTTCAATAAAAAAAAAATTACTCCAAACAGTGACCTCGTTAGTTTTAAATGAAGATTTCTGTTTATTGTTATAAAGTGACCCTATTCGATTCAAATTCAATTCAATATTTTATTTATTTCATTATTATGATGAATGCTCAATTTATGGCATTTGGCTTTTATAGGATTTTCATCAACAACTAATATCCAAATATCCAAATATCCAAATATTTAATATTTTTTATTCTGTTTTTATGGTATTAAAGAGAAATTGTATTACAGTAATAAAACTAATAATGTACATCAGGGCCGTACCTCTACTGAGAGGCTCGTAAGCTCAAACAAAACCAAATAGTATCTTTTTCAAGTTTTCCAAAATACTGTTTACATACAGCGCGGTTTATCTGTATAAATAATAACTTTTATATGGTCTTTCTATAGTTTTAGGTCTTATATTTCAAATTTAGTTTGGCAACTGCGACCAAATTATTTTGTTGGCAATCAAAATCAATTTGAACAATCTTAATAAAATATTATATCAATTATTCGAGGCTTAACCAGCTCTGTGATCTAGGGCTGGTTACGACCCTGATGTACATATTGCCACCTAGAATATACCTACTATAATACACATGCATGCATAAATAAGTCATAAGTAGATGCACGCACATATAAAGGGAAATCATTCACTAAATCAAATTTTTCTTTTTTCTCTGTTTCAGGTAAGAAATCTAACATTTTATTTGATTTTCATATACGTACATGTGATATAAATATAAGGTTCTCCATAACCAACACCGTACGTTGGCAACTGTGTATAAAACGTATTAGCGCAAGTAACCATTGAATCTAGAAAAACGAAAAAAAAAAGAAGAAGAAAAATGTCAATACCAAAAGGAAGTACCAACAACATCGTATCCTCGAAGAAGATATTCGACCTAGAAAAAATAATATTCAACATTATGTATGGGCTGGTTTGTTAGGTATATATTGTACACGTTTTATAGCAATTCCCAGTTGCACACAAGGGTAAAATGGTTTTTCTCGTTTTTCATTGATTTTTTTTTCTCTGCTTCTCTCGTCTTGCGGTATTAAAATATAGAAATATATATTATATATCTTAACTTAGATGGATATATTATATTTATGTGAACCGTCAGTACCTATGCTACACCTAATATCGCTATCACTACACTACACAACCACCACGTTATGTGTGTTATACAATAGATTTGCTATATAGCCGAAAATATATAAATGAAAATATTTTTTATGTGCTTATATTATGCAGTAGGTTAGGACGTTTCCCAACCAAAACCAATATGATTTTGCAAGAAGATTACACACACATATTTTATGTTTGATAAAAATATGGTTTTCCGAAAAGAATTTATATGGATCTGACTTTTCATATAATATATTTTTATAATAATAAATGTAAAGGTAACGGTAGATATGGCGTAGAAAACGATAACTATACCAATTTTATATTACCTTTATATTCAATGGGATTAGTAAATTATTAATTTGCCTTGGGGTATTCCGCATTCGAATCGAAAAACCAAATTATTGAAAATGAATGATTAATAAATTTTGAAACCGCAATAGGAAAAAAAAATAATAAAGTAGAAACAATCATTTCAGTGTTATTGATTTATATTTAAATTATTATTATTATAAGTATAATAATTATTTTGTGGTTTTCAGTTCGCAAATATTTTTATATTCTTTTATTATATTTTGTGCCAATTATGCAATAGCTTGAATTTAAAGTGACTATTATATACAATATCGATAATTTTAAATAATGTACTAGTATATAATGGATACCAACAAGCTGTACATAAATTTTGGTATATTTAGCCTAATTTAGACATAAATATGCCTGTTAGTTTCGTAAGTTAATTATGTTCACATTATATATTTATTACATTCTGAATATTGATATTTATCTTTAAATTTTCCTTTTTTCATTAGCTTAAAATACATTACATGTAGATCTCATAGGATTATCGTTTTATCAAATAATAAATACATTCCTAAAATAATAGTTTCGTTCAAATAGCGTTTACCAAAACTCATCCAAACATAAAATAATAGATCCAATCAAGCTTAAGATATGATTTATTCATAATTGAAATCCTTCTTTGTCTTTGGTGTAACATACACATTTAATATACATATATATTTTCAACATTCAGCAAAAAAAAAAAAAAAATTAACGATAGACATTGAATCACCATTCCCGATCTATTTAATATTATTATTTTGTCAGTCAATATGACTTTCGTTCATCATCATCATCTACACTTCAAGATTTATTTTTTATTTTTTTTTTATATGTATATACATTTTTTTTTATTATTTATTATGAAACGATGAAAAATCTCTCTGACAACCGTGATTTAAAATTCAATCATGTCATCGCCTATGCTACAAGTAACGCACGTGCGTAAAGAATTGCTTGAATTTATAATACATTTTGTTCTGTTTTGCAAGTAAATATGTATAGATTTTGGTATAGGCGTCTAGCTACAAAAAAAAAAAAAAATAATAATATGCACTGTTGTTATGTTGATGAATATATATATATATATATATATATACATATTTTTCCTTGTATATATGGTACAAGTAAAATGTACTTATTTTTTTACAGTGGTGTCGCGAATGAACGACGTCAGACAAAGTACATACATTGTAACTGTGTAGTGTGTGTATATACAATATTTTCTTACTAGCGCGTTCTGAAAAAATTGTAAGTTTTAGATCAAAAATATTGTATTTTTTGGTTAAAATTTGGGAAATGTTAAATTTTGCACTAAAATATGCTAAATTTTTACCTAAAACTTACATTATTATGTAATTAACACTAAATACAAAAAACTATATGTTTTATTTTTGTTTATCTATGAATTAAAGTAATATACATAGAAGAATGGAATCCCCGATTATCATTTTTATTAAACGTAAAGTTTTCAAAATGGTGTAGAGGGACTAAAAATTTAACCGATTTCTATCAATTTTCTTATTACCAATTGACACAAGAAAATTAAAAGCGGGGTTTTCAGAACACCCTAATGCCTAGCATCAAATTCAAAAAAATTATGTTGCAAAAATGGCATAAAATTATTGTGAAATAGTGTTGCATAAAGAATAATAATAATAATAGTAATACAAGATATGCACAGTACTCTAAATCAACATAACATAATAAATATACCTATCAGAGTATTGTACACAAATATAATGCACGCATTCAGTGGAAAATTGAACCAATAAATGTTTTTCAATGTGTAATTATGTTTAGATTAAAAATATAGTCACGAATATTTTTATTTATTTTTTGCTTCTCTTTGCTATACGAAGAAATAAATTTTAAGCATAAGATTTATGAGAAAATAGGGGTAGTTGTGCTATATATGTTTATTACACAGTAAATATAAATCGATTGTTACAGTAGTTGATTTTTCAAATTCAAAATGCTGATGCTCTTGAACTGACACGTTTATGAAGGAAAATATCAGCTAAGACACATTTTACTTATTAATATTGTTATTATTATTATTATTATTATTATTATTTTGTCAGCACATCTAACACACACACAAATATCTACCGATACAGACACAGTTCACCTCACCTCACCTCATCTCAACATAAACACCTTTGTGTCTGTAGAACGTTATTTTTTTATTCAAGTGCTTCGATATATTCTGTACTTTAAAATAGATCCACTCCAACCCTCATAAAATAACAGAGAAAATAATTCAAAGTATGCTTTTGATTACATGTCATTTATCACAACCACACCACCTATCCAACACAACTTATATCATCGCACATCACCCCCAATTTATTTTAAATATTTTGAAAAAAAAAAAATATATATATAGAAAGTATTTTTCCTTTAACATTTATAATTGATCTCTATTGGACTTGGTTTTTGATATGGCATTTGATGATGCCTCTTGATATATTATGGATGATGTATATGATGTGCTGTATTCTGTTTATGTTGGTTATTTTTAAAGTATGATTGTGCTTAGTCTTGCATCAAATTTGATGCATTAAGCGTAACAAATTATGCGTTAAATAAAGTAAAGAATATATAATTTAGCCGCAAGTCTAAAGCAAAATGAGTTTTTCTTTCTTGTTATTCTTGCTAGCCCTTTTACTCTACAATGATCTTTTAGAAAAATATAATAATAATAATAATAATTCTCTATATACAAAATTATGTATGTAAATTGAAGTGAATTATATTTTTTTAATCCATTAATTTATATTCTTTACGGTATTTATATATAATGCTTGACACTCTATTGCTGTATAAAACGATGGATATTATACATTCATTCATCTATATATATATCCAACCAGTTTGTGAATTTGATTAATTTGGTGGATCAAATGTAAGTTCTAAATATTTTACTTACATTTTAAGTATAGATTGGATTTGGGGCGTCATGCGGCGCCTTTTTAAAATTAATGTATTTCATATTTGTTTTGGGTGCAATATTTTAATGCATTTAGTTTGGTTTGATTAATCAGCATATTTTATCATTAAATTATTTCAAAGTTCTTGTGTTTTTTTTTTAAATAAAGTGGATTATAATTGCATAAATATTTATTATTATTTTATTGATGTAGGTTCACTCAATTCTATTTGGTGTTAACAATTAGTATTTAAAAAAAATAATTAGAATTGAATTGTCAGAATTTTAAAGTACGGAGACTACAACAGCACTTGCAATAATTATGCAATTAAATCTGGGTTAGTCATTATTATTCTATTATTCCGTTTGTGATACTTAAAATTAAATTTCTATTTCATTAAAACAGTTCATAAGTGTTTGAAATCCATTAAAAACGGAGTAAACTAGACAGTCGACCAAAACCATAAAATTCTGGCACTTACCAAGAAACATAAACATTGGTACATCTGAAGTAAAATTTATACATTTGTTGAACATTTTATAGACATCTATCTCCATATATTTTCTTAAAATCCATCTACAAAATTCAACATCATTTTAAATATTACGCATTTCGTTACATAAATATTCAGACTAAACACAAATAAATTTTATGGCTTTTAATATATTTATATAAACATTGCAAAAGAAGACGCGAAAATCCATTCGCGAATATACCTAAAACATTAATAACGAAAGTCGAAACGTATGAATATTTAGTAAAATTGTGTATTTTGGCAACTTTAGAAGTAGGATAACAGCTTCTAAATTCTATATATATACATATAAATTTCTATGGGATGTGTAAATGTTAGGTTAGTAGTACCTGGCTGCTATTGCTACCTTTTACTTTATGGGTAAACAAACATAATAATATAAATTTACTCAGACATAAAAGGAAAAGTACCGAATCTAAAAGTATTTGAAATTTTATCCGCTTTTATTGCACACACATACATTTTATGTACAGAAGTTTTAAAGTGCATAAAAACAAAAGAACAATCATACCACCAAAAATATAAATAAAATTTTATTACTTTTGATTTGACATGATGAATGCTTGTTGGCTTGGTTCTTTTTTTTTTTTTTTTCTATATTTTGTTTTTGTTTTTTTTTTGTTCTTTTCATTAGTTATTGTTTCCTTGAAACCAATCATTTGATTTTTGACTAAATATTAAATGATGTTGCAGTATATCGTATATACTTAAATACTTTCTTCATATAAACAATAATAATAACGTACAATTACATTAATTTTTTAGCGAAAAAATATAGTTTCCTACATTCTTAAGCTTTGTAAGATATAGAATATAATTAAAGGGTATTTTATTTAGGTTTTTCGTAATAATTGGAGGCAATTAATTTTGACTATGATTTTAAAAGAAATTAAATTTCACATAAGACATGTTTTGTAAATACATAAGTATTTAATTCATTTTTGAACTCCCTTCATGAAAAATATATCCAGTTTTTAGAATAATTTTTAGATTGTCTACTCAGAAACGGATTTTCATACATATTTTATCATTATAATGTTTAATTTAAGATTGACGTCAGCCACCATATCACCTCTTTATTTTAACCCCTTTCGTTCCGTTTACAGGCGACTGTCTGAAGAATAGTCAAGCCTCAAAACCAATTAATTAAAGCATAAAGTGATCCTTAGCTCGTACTTAAAAAGAATTATATTGCTTTTAATTCGTTAATTAGATAAATTCACTTTAGATGTTACAATGCAAGGAATAAATTGTAAACAAATAAAATTAATCATAATTCAAAATATTTAATAATGAATATTTATTAAATTTTCCTTTAGGACTGGGACATGTTGCAAATATTAATTATTAATATTAATTTAATTTAATTGTGAAAATGCATAACAAAATGACATTTTTATTCTGTTTAAAACGGCAACGGTGTTAGTTCGCTATATTCCATTTGTTTAGAAGATATATACGCTTATGGCTTCGTTACAAAAATTCTAATTTTTCATTTCTTTCTATTCACAATTTTTTTTTTGCCTTTGTTTATTCTTTTGAAATGCACGTACACGTGCAAAAGAAAATAAGATACCATGAATCCAATATGATTTTTCACGTAAACCCAAAAATGTTTTCGTTGCTCGTGGCTTTAAATACATAAATATATGTACATAAACGACTGTATTCTTTGGGTATATTTGGATCAATAACGACGACGTTAGTTTAAAATATTTAAGAACTTATAATCGATCTTATTATTCAATATCAATAAGAAAAAAAATTATTATTTCGTAGAGAAATAAATATTAACTCCATTTTCATTTCTATAATAATATAGTTATTGATCTAAATATACCCAAAGCATAAAATCTCTCAAATATTTAATGCATTGCATCGCAAATCACAAAAAACTCTACAAATAATATGTATATTGTTTTGTTGACCTAAAATTTATATTTGAAAAATTTACTAATTGGATTATTAGTATTAGCGGCATTTTTTTGCACTTATAATGGATAAATGGTTAATAATTTCTATTTGTATTGTATTGTTTTTTATTTTTTTTAATATGTATTATGAAGGGCTGGGACCTAATATTGATTCAATAAGTTAAAATATAAATTTTCTTTTATGAATCCAAAAATTGCTTTATTTTACAAATCCAACGTTTCGACAAATTTCTTTGCCATTATCTAGGTAAAAAAAGCTTAAAAATTCAAAAATTCAAATAAACTTTCTAAATAAAATTAATCAAAATACTCAAAAATATCACAACAATTAAACCAAAACTATTGAAAAATAATAAAAATATAACAACAAATAAAGCCAAAAATTTGTAACTACATTATGATACATGAGATCAAAATCAAATACGAATCTAACCGTTGTTTAAAACTTATGTTTTAATTTATTTAATCAATATTAGGCTCCAGCCCGTGATCGAATAAGCTAATAATAAAGGAGTTAATCGTAGATATATTTCCAAATATTATAATCTTACCAAAAAGAATCCATATAAAATTTCAGAAGAACCTTCTGGTAATTTGTGATGGATATTCTTCTATATGATGTTATTTTTTCTACCGAAAAATTATTAACAACCACGAAAACATAAAAAAAAAGAATTTAATTTGTTCAAATGTCCATAATACAATGTTCATAACGACACGACAACAATATATCGCTTGTACGTGTAAAAATATATAATAATAATCATACTATGAAGGTACATTATTAATATAGTCTAAAAAAAAAAAAAAGAAAAAAAAGAGAATAAATAAATAATGAGAAAAACTGTACCTACCCAAGTTATTATATGTGTAATAATAAGAAATTGTAGTGTTAACGACAAAAACAATGAATAACTTTGTCTTACATTACCTTGTTCATATACCATATCCAGTAAAGAAAGATTATAAATTGTTGTATGTTCTATATCCAATTCATTAGACATACAATGTTCATTATATGAATAAACACACCCGTATGGACACATATGGCATTTCCTGGAGGTTATCATATCTTCAAACGTAATTCAATATCCAAAAAGAAGAAAAACGAATAAAAATGTAGTGCTGTGAGTTTATTTATTTATTCGTTTTTTTTTTCTTCACTGCCGTAGACGTTGCGTGATACGTTTACTTATTCTGATTATAATATTATGTATTCTAAGATAAGTTTTCATTCTTTATTACTGGCTGATACTATATAGAAAATATGTATTCTATTGTATTATTTATTATTTACCTATGTCGATGTCCTCCGTATGTGGTGTATTTTAATATCTACACTACAAATACAATGCGATTCACTTTACTTCTTTCTCTACGTTACGTTAGAAAATATATTATTTTCCTCTACTGTGGATTATTATTAATAACATTGACTAACAAGGGTTGTCAGATAGGATTTCATTCTTTTCTTTTATTCAATAAGAAAAAAAAACAACAACAACAACAACAACAACAAAATAAATCTAGTGTACACCTAAATTCTGTATACAACTCTCTCTATGTTAAGTTATCTTGTAACTCTAATGCTTTAGATGTAGGTTAACATACATTACCCACTTCCACTTATAATACATTACTAATATTGATATATATTGCGTCAACATATATGAAAATAAATGAATTTTTCTAGCACAACACCTGGGCTAATGGTTTCTAATCAATAATTTATATATTATTATATTGTGACGCGGTGAGTTTCTTGTATAGTTATTTGCACCTAATTTGAAATTCAGTATTTTATTAATGGATACCACTATTTTGAACAGGACTCTCATGAAATGTAGCTCAACGACAAACTAAAAGCATACCACTTTAAATACAAAGAAAAAGAAAAAAAAATGTATGCTACGAACGTTAATCATTTATCGTACATACAAGTTTACAAAACATTTTAGTTTTTTTGTGTTGAAACAAAAAATTATGTGAAAAATTTAAAAATAAAATGTTTATATAAAAAATTGTATTCACTCTACTATTTATGGAGCGAAAGCTTTTCTCGCACACAAAACTTTCTTTTACATTTTAAGTATTACATATTTTTTATTGAGTACACAGAGGCTCCCCCCGATCGGTAATTGTTATTTTTTTTTTGTGTGCCTATTTAGTTATTAATTAATTACATATATATTATTGTGTCTTTTATCTTTACTTGTAGTATTCTGATGTTGATGGACAACTATCGAAATATCAAGAAATAAAAGATAACAATGAAGTAATAATCGAAAATATCTGTGTTTTTCTATACAATATATATTTACGATAAATTTCATAATCTATATATTACATAAAAATATTATATACGAAAAATCGAGACGAAAAAAAATGAATGTACATCAATTATCCTAATGCTTATAATAGTAATTTTTTTTCTCTATTATATACCTATAAGTCCTATACACCAATGAAAAAAATAATGATAGGTCGATCTAAAGAAATAGTATAATGCGAGAGACAACGCCAATATCATTAAATCATAAATGAGTAATTTTATTATCGTAATACTATTGAAATCAATTATCATAAATAAAATAGATTTCTTTTTTTTTTTTGTCAAACATAAAAAAAGAAATCAATTAAATCTTGATACTAATATTGCATGCAGGCATTTTTAGAAAATAATAATGTCACCCTACATATTTAGACGAAAAGAATTTCTTGGACGTTATTTTTCATAAAAACCAAAATGTCAAACTATTATTGGCTCCTCGTCCTCCACATAGGTAATAGATGTGCGATGTATTACGGATGATGGTGTTTTAATTTCACGGATCAAATACTCTTCGATGCGGCAAATTAAAAGTTGTCTATTTCTCTTTTATTTTGTATATTTTGTTGTTGTTGTTGTTGTTGCTGTTGCTGTTGCTGTTGCTGTTGCTGCTACTGTTGTATTATATTTTACAAGGCTACAAGGCTAAAAATGAAATGCCGTTCGTCGTCGACGAACCGAAGAAAAACTTTTTTCCCTATCCTCTTACTCTCTTAAATTTTGTCGGGATTTTTTTTTTTTAAAGCTTAAATCTTTCAATCTTTTTAATTGCTATTAAAAATTAGCATTAATAATAAATTTATTGTGGATTTATTATTGCACGGAAAGCGTTTTTCTTTTAAATGGGGTTAGGTTTGGAGAGAGGAAAAAATAATGATTAATATGTATATGAATAAAAATGAGTATTTGCAGAGTTTGTCTTATTGACATTTTATGGTGGATTAAAAAAAATATTTCTAAAGTAAATTGAGTGTACAAAAGCTATATTGGATACATGATATAAGGTAACCAACTCTCTTTTTATCCAAGATGACATATCAGCTCAGTACATTCATCATATTGTTATAATGTAAAAATCAATAGACTTTCAAAGTGTCAAGAGACACCTCTTTGCTATCATCAAAACAATACATGATTGGTGCTTGATAAAAATACAAATAATAATACCAACAAAAAATATTAATATTATATGACCTCAAAAATTTAACTTTAACTCAGCACTTCATCTGCATACACATAAAACCGGAAGCATTTCATTCCACTTAGTTCTATTTATGTCATCGCCCTAACCAAATTCTAGCCTTAAAATATGGGCTCATTTTCATATATATCCATAAATATAATTTCTAACAAGAGAGCGTATGTTTCAGAACAAAACTTTCTGCTACCAAATCGCTTATACCTCATAATTTTTCTCATCGCGTAAATATATAATAGACACTGTATGTATAATATAATATATATAATATTAACTATTATATTAGAGAAAGAAAGTGTACGAACAAATATATACATATATTTAATTTATACATTATACAAAATAGATTAGAGAAGCAACCAGTCATAGCGTAAGCAAGTAACAAACTTTTGTATTAAAATATCAACATATTATAAGGCATCCGAAATGTTTAAGGCAAAAGTGTTATAGTTTGAAGTTTTGCCTGCAGGAATATTCCAAATTGCCACAAAATTAATTTAATGTCTCTTTATCTGTGGCAAAGTTAGATTATTTTACTGAATATGATTTTGTATCGAAATCATATAAATTTTGTAATAGCGGAAAATTTATTTCACCAAACGCTCAAACTATAAGTATTATAAACGAATTAATATGTGAATCTATCAATTCAATTTAAATTGCAGCCATGAATGGTACGACATCAGACCTATGTTCATATTGAAACTAAAAAAAAAAAAAACCAATGTACATATCAACATTTCTATTGACTATATTTCTAACATTCAATATAAAACGAAATGGAAATGTTTTGTCCGCCACAATTTCATTAAAATTGTCAATATAGTTTTCATTTGCAATTACTTATTTGGAATAATTAAGTACAATAGTAAATGGAAAAACCACCATTGATAATTGATTTATAACTACTATATATGGGAATATGGTTAAGAGCTTAGTACAGTTTTTTTGCAGAAATAAAAAAGGTCATTTTAAATAGTTTTTCGTAAAAAAAAATTTTTGCTCTATAATATTTAGGTTATCTCAAATAAGTTGTATTTCGTTCAACATCATTTCTTAATCACGTTTTTTTTTCTATATTTTACCCAGGAAGAAAACGATCAAACACAATTGAAGTCTATTTAAGTATGTGACGAGTGTCGATTGAAAGACTATTTCTATTTATTTTGGGATCTTGAAATTTTAAAGTTTAATTAAATGTTTAAATTATTTAAACAAAAATTATGAATTGTGAAACGGCCTAAGTACCTAAATGTAAGCAAAAAAAAACAAATAATAAATAAAATACCTAGAAAAAAAAAATCAAGTAGAGATTTAAAACAGATTGATTACTTGAATCAAAAATATATATGTGAATACATATATATATTTTTGTTATTTACTATTTAATGTTATGCGTACATAAAACCAATAAACATATGCATATTATAGAATAATAAAACCCTTTTTTGTAATCATATATTATATTTGTCAATATCAGATACATGACACCACCAAGGTTGACCCATATACAATATCACTACAATATATATACTTATATATATACTTATTTACCTAACTTTAATACTTCTATCTATATTGTAATATCCTAGACGGGGTTATAATATAAGCACCTATCCTATATTTCTATATGCTTACCATTAAGGTAACATAATATATAAATATGTATATGTATCAACTTAATATATTAATAATGGTTCTTGGGTGAGTTAGTTTAGTATACGCAAACATTTTTGCTTGATAGGTTACCTTTTAGAATCACTTTAATTATGTATAATATACATTTAGGATCCTTCCTTATAACCTAGGTATGAAATATATAGTATTAAGTTAGGTATGATGTGGTGGATATATTACATTATACAAAACACACACGCAAGCAAACATTTTCGTTGATTTTGACCTTATGATAAGAAAGCAAATATTTTCTGAAGGAATATTTGAATAAATACCTATACACACTATTTTCTATGCGCTAGGCGTTGTTATAGTGATATCTCTTTCTTGTTATTATTAGATATACAAATAGGTGTCAAGAACTTTGCGGACTAGAATATATATATATATGTATATACTTCCATCGTAAATGTTTATTTAAATTTTGTTTGATAAAAATAGAAATGAGTAGGTGCTTTTAACCATTGCAGCTACATATTCCAAGTATTCGTTATGTAAATTTCTTTTTGGTAATTATTTTGACAGAGACAATTTGTAATTTTAGATGGTCTGGCATATTTCCAAACAATGGATGCCAAATTAGTTAATAGTCAACATCATTTTGTCTTATTTTACCTTTAATGATACAATACTTATGCTCGTTAAAGGTTTTTTTTTTTTTGATTATGGGTTTTAAACTTATAATTAATAGGAATTTACATAATAGAAAAGAATATCGTTGTTATCTAATAATAGAAATATTGGATAAATGTGAAACTTATAATGTAATAGCATGATGTATGTAGTTCACATAATTTTTCCAGAATTAATTAATTTAATAAAATTCATGCATATGTGGTAGAATTATTGGATATTTTTTTGTTGTTATTCATTTAAAAAAGAGATTAATTGAAATTACGGTTCATACGAAATGCAAATTCAAAAATTGCATGCTTTCGTATATACTTAACGAAATTCATTGATGTTTCCATGATTTCTAAATAGCAAAATTGAGTTCCATGATTTTTCCATAAAATTAAAAATATAGAAATATGAAATTTAAAATAAAAAGATTGTCATTAAGACTTTAACGATTTATAAGAGCATGAAAAATAAATGAATTATAAATGTATACCAGATGTCAATATCTTAAGACAGCATATCAAAAACTACGTATCTATTTTTATTATTATTTTCAAAGCAAATTATAATTAATTCTGGTTCTCAAATTTATTTGCTTTGCCACTTAACTATTAATAGATCTGCGTATTATGGAAAATAAGAAAAAAATCATTCCGCATGAAAAAAATAAATAAAAATTATCTATCTACTACAAAATCCAAAGCGCAATTTAACCATAATTAATATTTAATATGAATTCTGAATATTTTATTGGGTCTTATTATAATCATAAGTCTTATCTATTTCTTGTTACTTAAAATAAATATATGATAAATTTTTATGAGAATGAGGCTTGCTGATCGCACGTCCTAACTTTTAGAAAATCCTACATAATTCGTAAGTCTAATATAGATATTAGATATATACGAGAAAAAAATAAAACATATCTTCACGTTTCGATTGCAATCGATTCTCATTCTCATTTATTAAATATTCTCCGAATCTTTATTTCCATCACCATCATTTTACCTATGCTATCATAATCTATTATATTAATCCGCCTTCCCCACCCTGTCGCTCACTGTTAAATTTCGAAAATAAAAATCTTTCTTAATTTCTTGTCACGTGTCCTGAGTGCCGTATGCCACCCCACTGATAAAACTTTCCATACAATATTATTTTATAATAATTTAAAAGTAATTTTGAAATAATCTATTCAAAAAAATATTCTCAAATCAATATTTCACATATCACAAATATTCTTCAATTTCTCTTATGAATATTTAATTTATCCACATCCACTCCATTCAAAACCACCATATAACCTTAACCTCGCCATAATATCTAGACTATATTATACTTTAGAGATGTAAGTACAATAAATATAACATAAATCGCATGTACGGGTACACCTTCCACCACACCCGAATTAAGGGGATCTTTTTTTCTTTATTCTTTTTTATTTTACTTCTTTTTTTTTTGTTGAGAGAACAGAACAAAATAAAAAGGAAATTACGTTTTCTCTTCAATATCATCAGCTATATATATATACTTATGTTTGGGACCTACCTATATTCTTATAAATAATATCTTAGCACTTCATCATATAGGTTGTTGATGTTGGTTTTTCGGTAAGGTATGGATAAAAATGTGTACGTATTTTTTTTATTATAATACATGCATTATTACACACATACCACTCAAGCTTATACAACATACGCAGTCAGTCACATTGCCGAATTTTCAGTTTTCTTTTCTTTTTTCCTTTTCAAATTCAATATATAATAATACGACTCGATGGTGTACACCTACCATCCAACCTACCTAATATAAATATTATACAAAATGATTTTTCATTTTTCGACATGTTTGTGTTGTGTAGTTGTTGTTATAAATATTATAATCGGAAAAATGTCAGATTGAGTCAGAAAAGGTGATGAAAAATAATCTACTTGTTATTGTGTACGGTGCCGGTATATAAAAAAAAAAAAAAAAAAAAAAATGAAGAAAACATTTTATATTTAATGTTTAGTTAAATATAATCTACTCGTGTGTCTCCTGTTAGTATAGCGCATAAGTATTGATTTTTTTTTTTTTTTAAATCACTGGGTTTCAACGTAAAATAATTTAATATTTTAATAATATATTATAATAGAGATTTTTCACTTATATGTATTTACAAAGAATGCTTGAAATTTTATTAAAATTACCTGATTTTTTGTAAAATATTTATTTTTCTTTATTATTTCTGATGCTAATTCAATATACTTCTGGTGCCATTTTTATTATTTCTGGTGCCCGTTTTTATTCGAGTCATTTTTTTTCTTATATCTAAGCTAATTTTGGTGGCATTTTTCATTTCAAAAACATAATAAAAATAAAAGTGTCATGCTATTCAAAGCAATCCATTTAAATATTAACATGAATTTATTCAATATCTAATTTTAAATTCTAATAATATTTGAAAAAAAAAAATATTAATAATATTATTTGTTTTTTAAAACAATCGATAAAAGACTCCAAAATAATTTCTACGAAATGTTTAATATTAACCTCGATATTAACGAGAATTTATTCAATATCTAATTTTAATTTCTTAATTAATATATGTATTATTAATATTAATTATTTCAATGATGAAAACTCCACATATTTCTTTTTTCTACGCAATCGATGAAAATTCTAAAATAATTTCTAATAAATACTATTTTTACAAGACAATTATGATCTAAGATTATCAGCCTAAATCAAATACTTTAATATAATACAACGATGGTTATATTATTATTATATTATATTCAGTACGCAATTTTGTAGTTTTCATTTAAACATTTAATTTAAATTTTTCCCGGATCCAACTAATACAATATTGACCAGTTTTTTTTTTTTTTTTTAAATGAATATATGTGAAAACTTTAGGATATTAAACATTCTGGAAATAAAAAACGATTTCCATTCGCCACACATGACATATATGGTGTGGTGGTTTTGATTTAGTTGTTCCATATTTCTGCTGTACAAATAATATATTAATCCGATTTTAAGCGAAATTGTATTATATGAAATGTCTTTTGTTTGCAGGAATGACAAAAGGCGTCCGTCACGCCAGACCATTGTCCTAAAGAGGACATTTTAGTCCTAATTGTCCGACCACAAGTTATAATTTGTCCTAATTTGTCCGAAAAATATACTTTTGTTCTTAACGTTTGACAAAGCCAAAATTTATTATATATGTAATTAGGTCAGAATAATATATTTGAGCAACTAGAGCCCTAGCGGGGGAACCAAATGCTCACAAAAATTAAAACTTCTTCAAAAACACCGAAAATAAATCAAAATTAAAGTTATATTTACTTTTCGGACAAATGAGGACAAATTACAATTTTTGTTCGGACATGTTGGATATTGCTAGGCTTTGCTAGAACACTATTTTGATAGCCCTAATTCGAAAAGTCGTCCGCTGGCAAGACGGACGCTGACAAAAGGAAAAATTGCAAAAAATAACGCCTGCGACATATTGTTGAACTAATTTTTATTCCGATAATTGTACCTTTATGAATAAGTAAAAGTAACCTTTTTTTATAATTTGACTGTTAATTTTTTTTATTTTATAACGATTCGTAGGATGGTAACTCATTATTACATTATAATATATTTATAATAAAGCAAAACGTTGCTTATAATAAAATGTATGAATGTTGAATTAGTAAAGGTTTCAGCAATTAGAATTCAAATGAATATTAATTAATGAAATTTAAATTCAAACTAATAAAATGTTATTTAAATATGCATAAATAAAAGGAAGATTATATTTGTGAAATGTATTTTAATTTGTTATATTATAAGAACATTTAGTTAAACTAGTAACTAATTTATTTTTCCTCTGTATCTGCTTGTATTGAGCAACAGTTAATAAATAAATCATATAAAGGATTTTTACATACGTATTTCTCATGTTAATTAAAAAGTTTTTAGAAAACCTGCGTTTTATGTATCATTAGCACTGAATATTGTTATTAATTCTAGTCGTAGAAGTTTTGAGTTTTGAATGGTTTTATCATAAATATTGTTATTATGTTTAAAGTGGTACCTTTCGCTTTACACAAGCAGGTGTTCACTATTTATTCTAATATAACCATAAAAAAAAATATTACAAGGATATTACAGATGGTTTACATCCAATTGAAACATATATAAAATTAAATCACATTTGATGAATGAATTTTTTTTTTATTGGTTCAAATTCATTAAATTGACTCAAATACTATTACGCTCAATTCAAATTTAATATGAAATGCTTATATTATCTTGTTATTATACGATCTAATTTAATATTGTTTACCAATTTTTAATTTTAAAATTGCGAATATCTTACTTAAATTTTAATATATTTATCATATAGAGTGTTATATAGAATTAGTTATAAGATGAGAGGATGTAGAGTAGATATTATAAATATGCAGCACATTATAGTATATTATTAAGTATGTAAAACATAAACTACAGAGAATATTCTGCAACCCTAAATTTATTACCAAACAATTTTGAATAATTATTTTCTAAGCTGTATTTGATTTATGGCCATATACATTACTGATATGTGTGTTGTGTATATAGAAAATAGTATATATATATATATATATATATATATATATATAATATATATACATATATACCTAAACATCAAATC
>JAABKK020007274.1:0-25298 GCA_011634745.2 Catotricha subobsoleta
TGAAAATATATATGTTTTGATTTTGATCAGTTTAGTTTTTCGGTTCAAAAAATCAAAAAAAATGATTTTTTGTGTGAATTTTTTTTTTACAAATTCGATCAATTATGATAAAAAAAATTACAAAATTAAAAAACCTAAAATGCAGAATATATTTTCAAAAATGAAGTAAAAAGGGAACACCATATAATAAAATATAGCAATTGAAGTTGTTTTCAAGTAATGCTTACCATACATATAATGGGTATGGGTTATTCCATGGAAATCTAATGATAGTTACTTATTTTTTATTATTGAACATACACTTCTAAGTCACAAATTTCAACGATACTCAGGAGCCCCCAATGAATACTTTTAATGTTTTACGCTAAATTGCTATTAAAAAATCAGCAAATATCATTATATTATTTCTACGGAATGACCCATATAAGTATATTTATGACTATTTTTCCACATAAAAATACATTTCATAAGATTTTTCTACTGGTCCAAGCTGGTTATTAAACCAAAGTTATCCTAGCAGAAAATAATTAAATAATAAAGCTTATCCTTTCTAATGTAACATATAATGAAACAATAGAAGAATCACTCACGAAAATCTTACAATCTTTTACAAATCGCAATACTACAAAATATATTATAATATATAGTTCTCGCGACTACTAACATGTAATAAGTAGTACATATAATATATAATAATATTCAAATATTATATTTATTTTGTCTTAATTAATATATTATATTATACACATATGTAATATGTATGTATATTGTATATATTCATAGACGAATCTCTCCTAAATGGTTAATTGCTTCACATCACACACATAATGTCTTGATATCGATCCGCATCTACTTTGAGGTCATTTAATTAGAACCAAAACTATAAAGTGCTCAGACAAATATTGTGACAATGCAATAAAATGTATTGATGGTGAATTTCGTCGTTAAGACTGAATTTAGATGTTTTGATTGTCAATATCGTATTTAGGTGCTTAGGTGCTTGGTATTGTTTTATATAGCAATTTATTACATAACAAAGTAATATATTTACAATTTTAAATTGTCTGATAAAATTTTCTCTTGATTTTGCCTCTCTCTTTTTGTTTTATAATTAAACCAAAATTCGAATAAAGATATCCTTTTATTTTAAGTGAAAGAAAATGTAAAATCTTTAAAAAAAATTAAACTTCAATTGAATTTAAACAAAAATAAAAAAAAATATCATATCAAAATTCATTTAAAATTTATACACTCAATATTCGCCTTTCTTTATTGAATTAATAAAATATTATAATGAGTAGAAGAAGAGCGATTATTAATTTTATACACATTATTAGCCACACAGAAGTTTTCCGTCAAAAGTTTAAAACCTAACTGACATATAATGACATATATTTAATGTAATAACCATTATACGGGGTAAAAAAAAAAAAAAAAAACTAGATAATTCAATTATATTGGTTAAATGGTCGAAAGCAATTGAAAAGATATTTTTCATTCAAATTTTTGTGAAAATTGAACAAAAATAGAATTTAGTTAATTATATTAGTTTCTAAATATATTTACTACAAAAATCTATTATAAATTATTTATATCAAAACTAGATGTTAAGTAAAACCGATTAATTTTTTTTTTTCATTTTAATTGCATAAATAATAATTTATTTTGAATCGAAATCGTGTATTCAGAGTGAAGCTCTTAAAGTGCTTTACTGCCTACAATCGTACAACAACTTAATATATGGCAGTAAGTCAGAGGTAGTATTTATAATTTGTGACCATGACATGAGTACCTATAGTGCACAAGTAATTATACTGCTTGCATGGGAGCATTCTTAAAATAATTATGAAAAACAAATTGTCTAGTGTATAACTTAGTTGAAGTATATTAGATGTAAGCATATAAGAACATAATAAATAAATAATAAAAAAGGTATAAAAGGATTTATGTCACAGTCTTGTTCTTTGATGATTTTTTTTTTAATATACAGATTCTAATTATAATATTTTCTATATATGATCCGATTACATATGAAAGACTTAACGCAATCGTAAGGGTTCGTTCGCAATTGCTGACGTATTTTTAACACCCTATTCCCCCGTTCGATGGGTAAACGTCCAAAATGTGTATTACATATTTACATAAAACTAATTTTTATTCGTATTTATAATACTTAGATCTATAAATTACAAAAACGAATGGGTAGCTGCAAAAGCTTTCGCGTGCGATGTTGCCAAATTTTTTTTATATTTTTATTTTTTTACTAACTTGTGTCATTTCACAATATTTCAATTATTTCAACATACCCTATAAGTGTCAAAAGAAAATCTGTTAATTTGGCAACGTCGCACAAAAGAATTTTAATTTTTTTTCCGGTAATTTTTATGTATTTTTTTTTTGTTTTCAATTATCTCTCGCGAAAAAAAAAATCAAAAATGTAATTCCTACATACATGAAACACATAAATAAAGAAAATATTGTGCATAAAAAAGAATTTTAAAAAAGTTGTTTTGTAAGAGGAAAGTTGGGTACACCGCGGGTCGGTTTTAAAACTCAATTATAGCCTATATAAAGCCAAAAATCAAAATTCTAATTCCTGCATACACGAGACAGAAGATGCGTCTTGAAGTCTGCATATAACTTTTTCCATCATTTTAAGTCATTTCCGAGAAAAATCAGGTAGCGCAACAGGGTTTTTGGTACATAGCCCTCTTAAGAACAAAATTTGTTTGCTACATTTTCATAAAAAGCTACTAGAAATAGTGTGAAAAGTTTTTTTTTATTTTTTTATAAATGGAAGTCAACAGCCCTACATATATATTAGCTTAGTTAGTTTCGTATAGAAATTTGGTTCAAATATAATGGAATATATTCATTTCATTTCATTGAAACCTTTCAGTCTTGTAGAAACACGGACACGTATCAATTAACTTTGTTACCTACATTTTTCTATTAATATGTTAACTGAAGCACTGTCGCAGTTACTAAATGTGACAGTGACTGAACACATTAATGAAAATAAGTATGTATATATGAGAAACTTACCGTCAATAATATAAGTAAGTACATAACTACTTCTTTTTTTTTCTTTTTAGAAATGAAAGGGTTCAATATCTATAGATTTATTTTATTTTCTGAAATTAAATTATAAGAAGTTATTTATTCAAATTATATTGGTTATGTAAATTTGATACCTATATATATATTTTCGCTTTGTGTCATAAATATATTTATCCGTGTTCTTATACTCATACTCAACTCATATACATTTATCATATATGGTATATGAACGTGTATTTACCAATATAAGCCAATAAATAGCACGTAACTGACAATTTTAACTTTAGGTGCTTTCGTAATTATAATCTAAAGTGACTCAATGTGACATTAGGTCACCCACTGATTTTATTTATTCACCCTATTCAAAAAAAAAAATATTTTTTTTTGTTCATACCTCTTTTTCTCAAGATTTTGTGGTTATTGATGTACCAATAGACGCAGAATGATGTGCTTGTGGAAAAATATATATGTAGTTTGGTTTCGATCCGTTTAGTAAATTTTGAGAAAATTCGGATCGCACGATTCAAAAACAAAATATTATATAATTGAATTAAGAATTATTATGTTTGACGTGGTTTGAATTAGTTTACTTTTAAAAATTACTGTTAGCTTTTCATCCGTAATTTTAAATATCAAACATAGCATGGATAAGAATGAAATCATTAGTGCACACATTTACGATCGAACCAACCAACTACCGGTTGGATATGTTTCAAAACACACATTTCCAATAAGTGCATGTATAGTTCATATATAAAATGGTTTAAGCACAATTCAAATATTGCCAGTATGTGGAAAATTGTGTTACTAAAACAAAAGGTTAAATTGGTGTCTCTGCGCCGGTAATAAAACTAAAAATAATGAGAGTTTACATAGTAAATGAAAATGTCTTCAACTGAAAAATTTTTGAGAATTCAATCAGAGGTGAAAAAGTACATAAATTTCAGATATAGCAATACTTAAGTATACCAGTACCAGTAAAACTTAATGCAGTATTTGATCATACAAACTGATAAAAACGATTTTTGAGAAGAAAAAAAACGCATGTTTATTTAAATAAAAAAAAAATCATATTAATTCATTAATAATTTGATTTAATTACGTAATTGTAATTGTAATTTTGTTTTTATATTATGTATAAATTTTCATAAAATTGGGGATAAATAGAACTACTAAATTACTTTAAATTCAATGTTAACTTGAACTATTCGATTATGTGAAGGTGATGTAATTCCATAAGAAACGAGTGTATTGCAAATAAAGAATAATTTACATGCAATTTAAGACAACTGCAGCCAGTAAAAATGTTATAAATGGGGAAGAGGTATACAGATTTGTTATATACCATTCACACACCCACAATAAAATAAAATATTGCAAGGTTTAAACTAATTAACATTTTTTTTTCCTCATTTATATTTTTAAAATATTAATATTTCATAAAACTATATTAACTAAAGTATATCATATGTATTTTAAAAATGCTTTATTGGATTTCGTTTCATAATGAGCTGAGCGCACATAAACTAGAACGCTTTTTTTTTTTTATTATTAAATTCATGTTCATGGTTTCAGTGAAGTAAATAGATATTTGTATGAAATAGATGAGGAAAAGTTCGTTTTCAACCGTACATAACTAATTTTAAATCTTTTCCCCTGAGTAATATAATTTTATTTGAATACTTTTCATTACTAGATATGTGGTATTCAAAAATAAAATATAAAATGTAATATTTGACTAATAGAAAAATAAAAAATACAAAAAAAAAGAAAAGAAATGAAATGTAATGTAATGTAATGTAATGTATATTGAATATAATAAATATTTTGATAAAAAAAAAAATTATACAAAATTAAATTATCAGAGAAATATTTGCTGACATATAAGTAATACTTAAATGCAAATTTAATACCCAAAACACTAAAAATCCTTTCGATTTGCAAGCGAAAAATATTTATCCGTAAATTTATGTTTTTTTACGAGTTTATATGTAATCATATCATGTCATCATCATATTAATAAGAAATGTGTATTTATGATGACATTTTGTATACAAACACGTATCTTGAATGACTCTGGTATTCTGAGTGAGTAAAGAAAACCGACTCTTTACATCACTTTCACAGCACACTCTTGAATTGAAATTTTACATGAAAAATATTTTATTCCAAAAAATTTCTGACGTTATGTTTTGTGTACGCAAAGCCAAACGAAAACCTACAAATACACAAACTTTTTGATTTGATATATTAAGTTCATTTAGTATGCGATATGAGAAATAATATGTGAAATGAATGATATAACAGAAACAGTGCTGTATGTCATAAAAGGGGGGTTTGTATATCTAGATAATAATAAAGTCTATCTATATAATCTGCTGTTAATATTATAATTAGATTGAGAATTTGCTATGCATAAATAATAAAGAAGAAAAATGAAGTAAAATAAATTTATGTGAGAATAGTAAATATTTAATTCATATAAAAACAATACTTTTAGATGCATTTGGTTACCTACACAATTTTTATTTTTCATATAATTCAAATTTCAAAATAAGTTCTAGCAACTCTTCTTTATATATGTTATAAATTTTAAAATAAACATTCTTTTCGCTAAACTAAATATACGAAATTCCGAAATATAAACACAAAAAAAAGCACTGACGAAAAATGTGAATTCGCATATTAATTTTTAGTTTATGGTTTATAAAAATTTCCAAAATGACATGCTATAAGTATAAAAAATCTTAAAGAGAATGTCGTTAAATATATTTTATGGGTAAAAGTATGTACATTTTCTCTTTTTGCTTACACATGTTTTGTGACCGCATGTTTTACTATCATATCAAAGCGCAAGCCACATTATCCGTTTCTAAGAAACATAGAGAGAACATTCTCCATATGAAAACTGTTCTCATAATATGTATAGATGGACCTATATTTTCCTCCGCTCGTTCAAATTGTACTGTTCTTCATCCATTCTCATATGGTGCGTGTGCAAACACAAAAATAAAAAAAGGAAAACAAAAAAAAAAAATATTCTCTTTACAAATTTTGTGTGGAAATGTTTAATTTTCATCTGTTTCTCACTGTACCTTTTGGTAAAAGTGTTGGCTTATAGTGGATCAGTCGTTTGCTGGTCGCGACTCGTTCTAGTAATATTTTCCATGGGCACATGCCTACAAAAATTAATCGTACGGGAAATTTTCGTTATTTCACATCATTTCTGTGTGCATTTAATATTAGTATCCATTATTCGTCAGTTACGTGATAGAGTGGGCGGCGACAAACGGTTATTTTGTGTGGTTCTGCAATGACTATAATCATTTCTAATTTAAATTTTTGAAATTAATGTGTGCTAATAATTCCATTCAGTAAACAAATAGAGATTAGTGATATATTATATTTAATCGTTAATAATTATTAGGCCTATATATTGTGAATTTCATAAATAATTGTGTGTTTAAATATGTTTATTTAAGAAAATTTAGCTATAAACTTCAATGTTTGTGGATTAAATTTAAATTTACTTTGATGATATTGTGATTTAATAAATTTTCTTTTAACTTAAAAATTTATGTGAGTTATTTAAATATATATATATATTAATATTCGATTAACCAAGTATCAGGCTGCACCAAATGTTAAACAAAATTCAAAAATAATTTCATTCAAGAAAAAAAAAAGTTTTTTTTTTTTTTTTGTTAATCTTAGAACTTTTCTTAAGTGGTTTATAACGTTTGTTTAAAGAAGTATATATTTTATATAAATTATATTTTCATATTTTTATTATATTTCGAGAAAGCTTATATTATTGTTTTTATTCTAATAATTTATACATAATTTGAGCACAATTTACTTTTAAATATATCTGTATTTTTCCAACTTATTCTATCCATAATTTCAAAACTACTCATAAAGGATATTCAAATACATTTTATATGTCGTTGCGACGGGTATAATTTAAATTACGCATTTTACTTATGATTTTTTTTTTAAAAAAAAATCTTTTTAACGATACAATAATCGGACCCTTATTGTATTTATATTATCAAACAAAAAAAAAAAAAAGCAGAAAAAAAACAAAAGAACACGAAATCTTGCACTTAAAGAAATTAAACAATAAAGTTTTCTAATTAGTTATTTTTAATTAAAAAAATTCCACTCAAGATAATAAAAGTTCTATAAATGAGTGTGTATTTGCTTTTTTTTTCTTATTCTTTTTAATTTTATATTTGCTGTTCGAATGTGATACTTTTTTTTTTTATTTTTGAAATATCCGTACATTTTTATTTACCTACAATTTACGTTGCTTAAAGCAAAATAATGTATAAAAATACTTACGGGAAATTTGATTAAAAAAGTTTATTTTATTTTGTTCATTTTTTTTTTTATCGAATACTCACAAGTTCTATCGAACAAAGAGAAAAACAAAAACAAATATATGTATTATGCAAATCTTTGAATTATATATGAGTGACTGTACTGTGTAACTGAATTATATACTGTGAATCATTAAAACTAAAGGTACTTATAAATTCAGGTTGGCATCTATCATAATTTACTTACGTCTTTTTCTTTATGGTTGATGCATAAAAGATAATAGTCTCAGATTTCTGAAAATTCACATAAATCATACCAACACTATATGTATGTAGCGGTTGTTATGTTTTATTTTTGTTTTCAATATTTTTGTATTTATTGTATTTCGTTTTCTTATTGTGACTACATATAGCTACTATAGATGCCCAACCTACTTCCTTATATATGGTGACAGTGAGAAATGTATATAGAATTTTTATTTCTACTGAACTAAATTCCCTGCTCTCTATATTATCATTTTGGGTTGAGCCAAAAACTCAAACTGAAATGACATATCCATTTTTCTTTATTATTAACATTACGAATATAACCATTGCAAAGCAGTTAAAAACAGATACACTATCAAAGAAACGGAGCCCAACATTAGAAAATATTCTAACCACGAGCACGTGCTGTCGTTATATAAAATGTAATTTGTGTGACCGCATAGACCACCAGACCTTCTCATTTCCCATATAAGTATATAAGTTTTATAAATGAATATTGTTTTTCTTTTCTTTCCTTATTATTTTTATTTTGTCTCAATATGACATATGAAATAGATATACACTGAACACAAATCATTTGCTGTTGTTATAATTGTGTGACCCATCCATAAAAAAAAAATATATAATGTTGGTTTAAAAACAAATTCTAACCTTATACAAATTAGCATTATAATAATAAAAAAAAAGAAAAGCAATTATGTGGCAGAACGTGTTCAATTTTTAATATGATTTATTCAGTAATTAAATTTTAAAAATATATATTATGTGATGTATAATGAAGCTTTAAATTATCGTAACACAAAATTAGGGAACATTTTAAATATAGCTGTTGGATGTTTTTATAAGTTCAACCATCTCTGTTTGAATGTAAAATTGGGGAAAAAAAAACATAGAGTAAATTAAAAACCATTACAATCGTTTGGCGACAGCCGAAAAAAAAAATACTTAGTAAATATATAAATGAATTTTAGGGGTTTACATTATTACTGCTATTAAGATATTAAAACTGCAAAGAATTTTCTTTCAACTTTCAATGCTTTAATTCGAATCTAATTGTTATGAGTTTTGAAACCATCTAATAAATATAATATCCATTATTTATAGAATTAGAACTAAGTGAAAACTACGGGTCTTTCCATTCATTCATTTTATTTTGCCCTTTTTCACAGATATTTATTTTCTCCAATAATTGACATTTAAATTTTTTTAATTGGATACTTGTTCAGTTTTATAAATGGGGATTATTATTATTATTATTATTTTTTATTTTATATGTATAACGTTTATATAAATATGTAATAATAAATTTCATGTTTTGAATTTTTTTTTACATATAGTCATATGGATCTTAAATTTAATTATTAACAAAATTAAATCTGTGTTGATTGGTACTATAAACCATACAATTTTAATAAGCATTATATGAATCCACTAATAAGTGTTTTTTATTAAATTTAAATTTACAATTAAAAGCTAATATTGTTAGAAAATGTGTCTCTTCAAAAAACACTTTATTAAGTATTAATACTTACTTTGTTGTTCGTTGTTAAAAACTCATTTTCATGGAATTTGCTTATTATTTAATTCGAATTGTTCATTATATTTTGTGGAAGATTTTGTCTTTATTTAAATCTCATATTCTACTTGTTTAATTTATCATAATTTTTTTTTATTTTAAATCTATCACTGAATAGAATAACTAAACAAGTTCAAATCTTTATGATGTTTCATAATTACGCAGACTAACCAAACTGTCAATATATTATATTAATAATTCGATGCATCGTATGGCTATATTATACCTAATTATTGTTAGAAATATGTTATAATTTTAAATAAAATAAAATCTTAAAATTACTTAAATGCCAATCGTTTCAATTCAGATAATTTTCACAGTGTAATGAATCTAATCATTTTTATTTATCATAATATTAAATATATGGCTGAAAAACAACAAAAAATAACTAACTAAAGGCATAATACACGCAGCTGCCATTAATTAGCAAATAAATCAGAAAAACATTTTGCTTATATATATATTAATTTTGGTGCAGAGTTCTCTTAATCACGTTTATTATAATCACTTGATTATAATTAAAATAATTGTTCATTATAATATAATAAAATAAAAAATAATTTCGAAATTAAAATCTATTTTGCAATTTTGAATCTTTACCTAACTTTAATTAAATTTATGGCTCTCATTAAATCAATAAATGAAATAATATAAAATATTTTGCATTTGGTGTTATTAAACTAATGACCATCAATGAATGAAGTGGGTTTGTTCTTCTTATTTAAATACGGACATAGTTAGTGAACGATTTCAACAAAATATCTGTCAATTCATGATTTCAAACTGAATCTAGTTTAACCATAAAAACTATATTCTCCATTTTAGTGTATTTAATGAATCGAATAAATTGGACACATTTGGAAATTTTCTATTTTTAAATGAATTTAAAACAAAAACGAAAACTAATTTAAAATTAAAATCGTTTTTTGATTTAATTTGACTGCAGTTGCTTTAATATTTTTATTTTTGTATATTCTTTTTTAATGAAATTTTTGGAAGTAAATACTTTAAATTATATCTAATTTTCAATAATCATTTTGAAGTTTTTGGTAACATTCCTAACAAAAATGAAGTAGTTTACCAATCCATTGGCAGCCTGTTTTACTTTTCATTTCTTTTTTTTATTTTTAATAATTAATTTGCTTCACATTCTGTCTTTTCTTTAAATAGTCCTTTTTTCAATTCTAATATTTATTTTATTTTAAATTAAAAAAAAAAAAAATTGTTTTCTATTCCAAGAGGACCGATTTTTTTTTAGTAGCAAACAATTCAACTCAATTCTTACCCTGTTAAGAATAAGGTAACCAGAAAAAAATGAAAATAAATTATAATTCAACAGTTGTTTGAAATGATATTGACGTAGGTATATATTATTAAATATAATTTATATTCCTTTTGAAATGTAAATTTATTATTTTGATAAAGGAAAACCGAAAACAAAAATGACCGTTGAATTTCTACTGATATTCTATATTTATTAGAAATTCCATTGAAACCAATTGTACATTATTTATAAATAATAATATTCGACACACCATTGAATCGATTGTATAATAAAAGTTTTAATGAAATTTAATTTCAACCCAAAAACCACAATCCATTTATTATTTTGATTGCATTTTATAAAATTTGCAGTGATAAGCCATAGAAATATTAACACACACCATAAACCAAAAGTGTTTTTGTGTCTGCGTGTGTGTATTTGTTTACAACACATCCATTCCATTGCAACTATCATTATACTAAAATTCAAAGTTAAAAATTATGATTGTAGAACTGTTGAATAAATGTGCCTTTCTCGACATACCTGCAGAGCGAATACCAATATTTTATATTTTGTTAAATATATATGTTAACTGAAACTATTAGGTCTGGAATTTGTGTAAAGCAATAAATATTCTTAGTTTTTACTCGTTTATTCTCCACCTTCTAAATACATTTGAATGTAATTGAATGAATGAATGTATTTTAACTAGAATATATAATTACACATATCACCCAGTTAAATATAGAAAATAAACCATATATATTTGTGGCATTTAAAAATATGTATATATATTTTTCTTTTGATTCAGAATTCATATGTTGTATCACAGCTCCTTTGTGCATTGTCCAAAATAAAACATAATAATAATACTATTATATATCATAATGCACACAATCGCTTTATATTTTATAATAAATGTACGCAGTTGCCTAGATATGGTAACAAAACAAAACTATGGATACATGATACGACCAAATCAGATGTGAATTAGCTTTTTGTTACCATTTTATTGGAGCACGAACCAATTTTAAAATGATCTCATATAACATTTAGTAGTTTTATTACAAATGAAAATTAGTACCTCTATCGATATCGTATTTTTTTTTTAAAAAAATTAAAAGTATCTTATTTTTCTCTATTAGATTAATATGTTAGATTTTTGCAAATAATAATAAAACTGTTTAATAATTAACATTTTACTGGTATACATTTCATGTCCCTACTTGAACTCAATCCGTCTCTGCTTTAATATACACATTGAACCATATCTATGTTGTGTAGTTTCTAAATTAATTGCTTGTAAATTAAATTAAAGTTGAGGTTTAATGAAAATTATACACCTAAAATCATGTACATATTATTCCTATTAATATATAGCATATTAAAATTATTTCCATTTTGGTTATATGTCTACATACCGAACATAATATTTTCAATGAACATTTTAGAGAGAATATATTATTTATTATTGTCAATTTAAAATCATATTAATAATTTGAAATTATTTTCGATATATAATATTTAAAATAAGTACACAGTAGAAACTGTTTAATTAAACTTTGCTTCAACAAGATATCTTTCGGGTCAATTAAAGCAGGTTCCTCAAATGGACTGGGCTTAATTAGCCAGTTTTCACTGTATCATAATAATTATGTTTGTAGTCGACGAAACGAAATATTCTGGATATCTAAGGGAAAAACAAGAGGCATTTTAACATTAATTGCTACCAAATACTTTACCTTTAAAAAATGAGAAGAGAAAAGAAAGGTACATATAATTTAATTAAATTATTGAATTTGTTAAACATTTCTCTGTATTTTAAATTAGTTGGTACTTGCTAATCGCAGTTAACATAAATATACACAACGGATGGAGGATATACTCTCAACTAATATATCAATTTGTATATACTTATATACAGGTTGTGCATATTGTACAGACAAAAATGTTTTCAAACAACATGGTGTAATAAATTCTTTCCAATAATAGTTTCAGTGTTAAATAAATGGAAAGAATATAGATATCCTTAAATGGTTTGGTGACGGTTCTAAGATAAAATAACAGATCACACAAAGAATGGTGCCTATAAACATGTAAAACCAAAAATTATACCGGTTTTACTTATAAATTATGTATACATTTAAAATGTGTTTTAATGGTTCTTTGTAATGTCCCTCATCTAATAGAATTTCTCTACCGGGAAAACCCTATGTATGTATGTATAAGGCCAAGTAGCCGAACATAACTAAGTATATCAATATTAAAAGCATTTAGAAACGAAAGAGCTGTAAATTAAAAAACAAATTGCTTTGACATTTTCATTATAGTTGCAGGAAATTACGCCAGATTGAAGTTTAAGAGACATTTTTACCTTTTTTCTTATTTTCTTTACATTTTTATATGAAAAACAAGCTTCCAATGGATTGTTACACAACTTCATTTTGTAAATGTCACCAAATGACAAAAAAATATATTCTTTTTTTCACGATTTTGTGCTCGGAAATAGGTCATTGACGTACCAATAGACTCAGAATGTTGTGCTCGTGAAAATATATGTTGTGGTTTTGTTCAGCTTAGTAAATCGTTTAATAATTCGGAGTCAATAAAAAAAAAACATTTTTTTTTACCTTCCACCACAGATTTGGATTTCATGATCCAAAAATAAAATATTGGAAAACCAAATTATGTATATTTTCACGAAGACAAAATTCTGAGAATAAAACTAAACTTTTCAATTTTTTTTTTTAAATATGCCAAAAATGAAGTAATAAATATATGCGCGCGCTATATATAAGTATACCGTTCTACGTTTTGTGCTTTTTTTTATTATTTGTTGCAGAAGAAATTCTGAAAATATAGAAATTGTTGCAAAATCTAATTTGAGAAAATTCTCTTTCATTTCTATATTTCTTCACAAACGCTATTTCCGAATTTTGTATAAACAAAAACAAATAAACCAAAAACAGAGTTTGTATAGCAAAAATAATAGCCAACCCTTATATATATGTATTAAAATTCATTTATGGTCTGTTTTTTCAGTTCTCCAAAAACATGAACCTATGAAAAATAAAATAATAATTAAAACCTGTTGTTTAACTTCTTGCTTACATTTTTCAGTATGTATTGTCATTCTTTTAATTTGATCGAAATAAAATGAAAATCTTAACATATTTTAAAAAATAAGAAAGAAAAAAACTAATACACATTTCTGTATTAAATCGATATTATTGAAATTCTAACTCTTTACCGAATGTACTTATTGACTTTGAATGTTCTTACAAAAAATGTACAATGGCAATGTCGGAACTCTATTAAATCATAAACTCTATTTTAAATTGGCCAATCGATAAGATAATCATAATAATCGTTGTCATGTACCGATAACATAAAATGCTTGCAGAAAGTACAAAATTCGAAGTTGGTATACGTATACCTACTTGATTTCATTTAATACCACTTACCAGCTGTGAGATATACACATTATAAATCGAAAATCTATACCATACATTGTTTGCAAAAATACTGCCCGATTTATGAAAATAAAATATAAAATAAAAATAATAAATAAATAAAGAAAAGAAACGATGGAAAAGAAAATTGCGCGAAACCATCGAATCATGATATTATGACTCATGATTCAGCTATTTTAAAATGAAAATATTATACGTAAAATTGTATTAAAATTTATAGCAGAAAATTAAATGTTAAAAGGTTATTAATACTTCATAATCATATTAAATACAAAGTATGGTAGAAGGTATGTAAGTATGATTTTGCCATATTTGCGTTGAATTCATATAATATGTTAAAATAGGTATAAAAATTGTATGTATGGTGTAATAGCAATAGAAAGGTAATACCTATTGATACAATATTTATGTATTGTCAAAGTTTTCAGAAGCGCCATATTTCATTAAACAATAAATTTTCAATGCCTAATTGACTGTACCGTACTTCTGCCTATTAAAAAAAATTAATTAAAATGTAGTACATATTATAAAATTTACAATAAGTAACTACAATTGTACTAAAGCTAATTTCACATGGATGTAAAAGTTTGATGTAATTTAAAGGGCATCGATGTATTTTCTATTATTATGTTGGTTTTTTAGTCGAATTTCAGCGAAATACATGAAAATACCAACATAATAATAGGAAATACATCGATGCCCTTTAAATTACATCAAACTTTTACATCCATGTGAATTTAGCTTAAAGAAATGAAATCGTTTTCATAAAACATTTTTTAAACAAAACGGACACGCTTGGCGTATAATTGTAAACAAAAATGATTGAAATGTAATTTTCCACGATGTTTATAAATTTTATGATTAATATAAATAACTATAACTATAGTTCTATTTAATCTATCGAATTTGCATTTAATTATTTATTTATGCACTTTCATTATTTATTCATTTTTTGATTTCATATCATTATTACTGTGTTGAGCGTTCCTCCTCCTACCCACTGATTGTTCTAGTATGACGGCCCAGTATAATAATGATTATGATTGGATACACATTCAGTGTGCTCATTTAGCCGATTATTCTTTGATACAAAGAATATTCTATCTCTATGGTACATACGATTATTCTATGGTACATAGAATCTATACAATAGATGTACACCAGGTACACACACCACTTTGAATGTGCATTTTAATTTCTACACTTTACACCTTATACTATAAGGGTTGTACGATATATATTTATAATTTGTCTTTCATATGTTGCGTACCAAAAATTTGTCTTTTAAATGTCGCGTACAAAAAGTCTATCTTTCAAATATATACAACCCTGAAATATGTGGAAATAATGAGGATGTATTGTATATATTTAAGGATTCGGTATGCATATTAATTTTCTGTCTATAAATGTACACCGTGGTGTGCACTTAATAATTTATTTTGGGCTAAATGCACCCCGGTGTACAATTCTTCTTCTTTCTAAATCACAGTGTATATTTAGCTTTCGCCTAATGATTGCTTTTGTTATAGGACTTCCCAACAAACACAGCACAGTTACATTTTGGTATCGGTAACGTAACCGTATCATTATTTTTTTCAACTTTGTAACATGAGTTACTTACTAATCGGTGTGGTATAATTATTGGGGACATATTAAGAATAATACTAAAATAATATATTATATTACGTTATACTGTATTTGATTCCATTATTATAATATATATTTAATTAAACTTATATTTTACCGCATAATTAAATTAATGTTAATATAAGTATAAACAATGGAGCTTTTATCGTGAAGTGTTATGAGCGAAGCTTCGAAAATCAACAATGCGCTTTAAAAATATTGTTTATTTAAGAAATATAAAATAATTATATTTTTTTTTTTTTTTTATTATATTGCAGTTTATAGGGATTAAATATATTTTTAAAATATTGCAGGAATTATAATATCACCCTAAATACTTATGCGTTTTAAGGTTAAAGTTACCCTCATCATTTTTTGTGTGTGAAACATTTTGTTACTTGGGTTGCACATTACATTTTTTTGGGAACCACGGGCAACCAGTTTGCCTAATTTCGAAGTCACAACTTGAATCTTTATTCTCTGATGGAATCTACATAGAATCACAATAAAAAATTGCGCTCACAGTCATAGAAGCATTAATTTGAGATTTTGATCTCTAATCAGTTTTCCTTTTTAAATGAAAAATGAAAAACTCATTTTAAAGACATAATAAAAAATTAAAATTAATTTCTTTATTATTCACGTGAAAAAATTTAAATTAAAATAATTATGTTTAACATTAAACTATGATTAACATTGAAATATTATAAAACGCAATAATAAATACAATGTGATTTAATGTTTAAATTAATGTCAAATCTATTGTTTTTTCCTGCTACCAAATAATCATCATTTTACACTATGGCAATATATACTAATGCTTTTTTTTAATGTATAAAAACTAAATGGTAATATTTACAAAAAAAAATCTTAACTTAAACTTAATAGTTTAAAGCAATTAGCAATTAGCAATTAATTAGTAACAATCATATCCTATTTCTCACGGTTCTATATTTTGGTGCCCGTAATTCTTGTTAAGATGCATCTTCCATTCAATCAATATAATCCAATAAGTACCACATTGTGTACAATGTACATGCATTGTTGAATAGAAAGAGAATTATCTGTGAATTTTTAAAAAGTAATCCGATAATTTTATATTTTTGAATATCAAGTGAAAAAAATATTTCGAGTATAAGTATATATCGTCATGTGTTGATTTTGTTTTTTTTTTCGCGATTAAAATAATTTACGATAGTGCTATGAAGAGCTTTTCAGGTACTATTTTATTTGAATAAAAACATAGTACCTAACTATATATTAAAAATAAACGTATTTAAATAAAATAATTCAATGCAAATCCTTTAATACTTCATTTACCGCAAGTTAATATGATATTTACATAGTAATTTATGGGCGAGACTGTTTTTCTACAAATTTTTATAAAATCTTTGTACAAACTATATAGTTGTCTCAGGATTTTCCAAAACTAGATTTTTTTTGGAAGCTCTAAGTATTAATAATTTCTTTTAGCTAATATTAATCATTCATATTCCACGTAAGTTTCAATAAATGCTTGGTTGTTTACTAAACGTTAATTTCTAATAGTTATAGGCGCTTAATTTTTTTCCAGTTTATGCGAATAGAAACTTACGTCAAGATATTTCATAAAAACTAGAAAGCTTGCATCGATCTCATTTAGCTATAATAAGATATTTTGGCTTAAGAATGTAATTTAATTGTTGTTCGAAAAAACTCATTAAGTAAAAGTGGTCGATTAAAACTTTCTAGTTTATGAAATATCTTTGCTTAAGCATAAATGTTAACCTCGTCTAGGTTAATAATTCCTTCTTTGTAGTTTGTACGCTAATGTGATGCGTTCAATATTTTATAAAATATCTTCAATTAAGCGTATACAAGGTTTAGTCTGTATAAGCGAATGTGTACTGCAGTTATATTATAACTATACCAAAAATTCGAATAAATAGTGTACTAACTCAAATACTATTTAAAACAGAAATGTAAGTAAAGTAACACGTATTTTTTCAAAAAAAGAAACTTGCTTTACGTGAAGAATGTAAAATTCTTTTATAATATTTACTTAAAAACCAAAATTATCTATTGTTTAAAAACTATTTAACTTTGTATTTTTAAATAATTTGTGTTAAGAATAAATTTACTTTTTATACTCACGCTATCGGTTTAAGTATTTTAAATTTTAAAATAAAGAAATCGTCGAATTTATAAATTTATCGATATAAAAAGCTGCAAAGAAAGAAAACAAATACCCACACATACAGAGGCTTACAGCACACACACGAAATGATCAAGTTAGTTGGCAACTTTTATTTTAAAATTGCAAACAGAATGCCATAAGAGCACGCAGTACCTATTAAGTGATAGAGATGTATAGTATTATTATTTTTATATAAACTGCTAGACTGTTAGTGATGAGAATAGGAAAATATAAATAAACAAAAGACATAAAATGTATTGTATACAAATGTTATATGTAGCTCTATCTGAGATTAACAATATTTATTAGATTAAATAAAATTATTAAAACGTTCCAAATGTACTTTACTTATAGTTATAGCTGACTATTTTTATACTATTTACCTGCATAAAAAAGATAATACAGTTTAACTTGTCTAAGTGGACTACTCAAGATCCCGCAATAAGTGGCCTTAGCCTTAGTTCTTCGTAGCAAAGGATTGACCTTTATGAAAAAAAGAAATCTTTTAGTTGGTCTAGGAACGTTCGTAAAGCTCGTAACACTCTGACGGCGGTGGGAGAGTATCCGAAAATGCTTCAGTTTGTCACGACAGGGGGTATGAAGGGAGGAGGAGGTGGTAAAAACTTTAATACGTGACGGATTTTTAAATAAAACAAACCAATACTACACCTCGACCATAAATTAGATGCAAACAGACGAAATAAATTGTATGTATATACTGTTGTTGTAACAACAAAAATTTACATGGACGAAGCTAATTCTGGTCGAGGTGTAAAGTAATTATTTATTTTTGAATTTTTTCTACTTTTGTTACCTACGTAGTTTTGGGGGAGGGGGATCTCTGAATGTTTCACAGTGTTACGACGGGAGGGGGGTAAAATTATGCCATTTTTAACGTTACGTTAGATATTTATTTAGTAGCGAAATTGTAGAATTGTAAGTTTTGTGAATCAGGACCCTGTTCATGAATTTAATTTAATCCACTTTCGTTAATATAGAATATCTCGCTCGTCTGTCGCATTACACAAGTTATACTGTACTAAAATGTACACGTACAGTTTTGAATTTTGACTGTAAAAGTTTAGAGACAAGTTAGGAAAACTTCAAAATATCATAAAAATTTCAAATCTTCATTTAATGGCGCTTTTCAACTTGAAGGAAATGTTTTTGCAGCAAAATACTCAATCTCTGAAGTACAATTTATTCAAACATTTTTAAAACACAAAATTCATTTAGAACTAATTGAGGAAAGTAAATTTACGTAATATAATAAAAGCTAAGACAATAATTAATTAATTGTTTAGAGAAAAAAAAGCCAGCTCTAAATTATATTATAAAACATTGTATTGTGCTGTGCTATGCGATTTCATCAACATTCACATTGATGCTCTTCCAAACATGATTATTACTACTATGTTATTATAAAATTGAAAACATTTGGTAAGCTTTATTTAAATATATATTTGTATACAGCAGCACAAACAACAAACATCATTTTGTTGTTCTCTGTATGTATAAAATGTAATTTTACTTTTCATCATTTTATATTATAGCGTGCACATCTCTATTATCTTAATATACACGATAAACTTACCTATGAACAGAGAGAATGAACACACAAATAAACCATTGCCACTTTTCCTTTTATACATTAATTTACTTGTATAAAGAAAAGATTTTGTGTGAATAAAACTTTTCAACTTTATCTAAATATTCATGATTAAATTCATCGCTAGAAAGTGGAAAATCGAAAATAAAATTTCCATATTTTGTCATGTCTACCACCTACCTTTTTTCTGTATAGATTTTGTAGACTTGCACAGACGGAATGTTGTCGGCGAAATAAGATGAATGATAAAAGTTTTTTTGTGATTTTGTCACAGTTCAAAATAACATACAAAATTATTATTCAATATGAGTATGGTTTAATATTATAGATTTTAATTTGTTAACAGTTATAATTTATTGATAATAAGTAAATAATATATATCATCATTATTTGTGGTTGTACAGCCCTAGCTCGGTATTGATGGCTTCCTTCAAAACTCCTCGCTATTCTGCACCACCCTGGGCCCTGATTTTTGAGCCTCGTACCCCAAGTTATTATTTTTTCTAGATGTTGTTACACCATCTTGATTTATGTCTTCCTCGGGTTTTCTTTCTACACGTGTCTACCTCTTTATCCCTCATTTTTGGCCACAAGAGTTTACTACTCTTTGGTACTGCATTTTGATCTCAGAATTATAACGTGATCACCATGTTTCTGATCTGTCTTCATTATGATGACAAATATGGTGACACAGTAACCTGTAATAATATAAAATAAATTATCATTAAATATTTATAGTACATATTATTAATAATTTTCAACAATTTTTTTAATACTTTTTTTATACATATATTTTTTTTTTTGCTTCAGCATTTCGATTTTATTTATTTTAAACTTTATATAAACTTGCAAAACCAAAAATGCAAATCACAATACAAAACTAGCAAGAATAAATAAAGTTTTCTTATTTTAAGTTGTTTAAAAGAAACTTTTATATCACATGTCTGAGAGAAAAAGAAAACACTCCCGTTTCAATTTCACAAAAAACTATATTCCAGCTATGTATAAATAATACAGACCATTTTGGTTAAATGTTTCTAATGAATGTGGAAGTTCTAATCCAACCAACCGAATGGAATCAAATCAATGTAAAAATGTCAATAAAAGAATTTTCTGAATATTTCGATAGGATTTCTAAATAAATTGCGAAAATATCAATTTTAAACGAACGTTAAAAATCGACCAATATAAGTGAGAAATGTTTTTCATTAAAAATTTATTTGAATCTCTTGTTAACCGACAGTTATCTAGATCTGTTTTCTCAGATCTATGAACAGAATTATATAATTCTAGTAATAATCTTTCGACATAAAAACTTAAGTTTTAATTCATTGCTAACAACCATTAAGTAAACATAAATGTAAGTTATATTTCAAAAGTTTGCCAACATCACATCGCACCGCACCAAAGCCAAAACTATACTCTTTTCGTACAAAAACCATTACATGGGAATAATAATAATATATCGGAATTTTAATATATCCATATATTATAATTTCTTAATGTTAAATACCGAGCCCGACGAGATGCATGCATAAAATTATAAAATCTTAAGACGTGCTTTTATAGACAAGAAACGCACGCTCTAATTTATAATATAACAAACATGAATATATAATAAGGACACACGGAGGGCTGTTTGAAAACTGTGAAGCTATATTGTATAAAGTTTAATGGTGAAACGAAAATTAACGATTAAGATGAGGTCTCGTACCACTTCTGTACATATTCTTTTGATTTATAATCAAGAAAATTGCTGTGCAACTTTAGTTACCATAACCAACCTAATTTGAGTGCTAAATGTTATTAACGTACTATCAGAATTTAAAATGTTTTTTTTTTTTGCTTAAATAAAATTTAATAGAAACGTCTTTGTAATTGTGTGTAGAAGCATAAAGATAACTTTATATTTTATAAGATAATATTATCTGTATAATTTTCAATATAAACATATCTGTGCTATTATATTGTTAAATATTTTGAATGTCTAAAATATAGATTCATAATATTGGCTACAATTACTTCATATAAGAAGCCTATCACTTATGATCAAGCTTTAACTTATTTTGTTTTAGTGCTGGATATGTATATTAATAAAAAAAAAACTGACACATATTTATTTGATCTTGTTGATGTAAATCAAACGATTTGAACTTAAATATTTAGGTGTAAAAATTTTGCATTTAATTCTAAATTCTAAATACTATCAAAAAAATTAATGCTGTATTATATTATATGTACTTAACATACTCAAATCATCCACTGTCAACTGATAAAATATTATCTTATTTATCCATTTTTCTGTAAACTTCGTAGTTTACTACGAGATTCGTAGTTATCTAGTTTAAAATTTCACCAAAAAAACGTTTTTTCAAAATCGGATACTTACAAACCTAGTAGTAAATTACGAATTCCTAATATATTATTTGAGAGATATTGAATTGCGCTATCTGCATAATAAAACACAATAATTTGCAACGGCAAAAAAATGCAATGCTTCAAATATTGTCAAATATTACCATTTTCACAACATCCCAAACCGAAATATCGAAGATCTCATTAATATTCAAAATCCTTTATACACGGTAATCAGGGGACCAAATGCAACTCAAAAAACGATGGTACAAGGTATTAAAAAAAAAAAATCGATCCACTGTAATACTTTTATATATATATGCACCAACTTTTTTTAGAATCGTAAAATTTTTTCAATTTTTTTTTTATATTTGTCTTTATCTCTTTTTTCTGATATATTTCTCCTACAAGACAATATAACTAGCATGAAAGAATTACCACAATAAAAAAAAGTTTTTCTCCGCGAATACATGACTGCTATTTTTATAGCTTTTGTAGACGTTTATTTTAAGCGGGTATGGGAATGTCATATCCCTCGAACTATTCTGTAATCATTTTTTATAGATAGTAGTTAGACTAAATTTAATTACTTGTTTTAAGTATCAAAATTAGTCAATAATTTCGATGTATATTTATATCATAAAAATGAGAAGGTTTGCAAAATTGTGACTAAATAATAAATATACATTGTCATAGATTGAGAAATGCGCATTAATTTTAATAAAAACTAATTCTATTAAATATCGAAAAAGCTATAAATACTCACTAATTTTTATAATAAATTTAATGTAAGAGACTTTATATTTATATATTTGTATCACTTATTAATATGTAAAACTTATTTAATTCTTTTCTATTGCTTTTTAGTTAGCATACTGTATATTTCTTCTTTTTTTGTTTGGGGTAGTTTTTTTTTTCTAACTATACACACCGATCTATTAGTTTATTATGTTACGCCAAATTTCTAAAATTTCAAAAATATGATCATGAATGCATATTCCATAATAGATGGATCCGCATTTCTTTAATTTAAAATAAAACGAAAATTAAGTAATATCTTTTGTCTATTCAATAATAAGTAACTATCAAATATACTTGAAGAAAATAAATTTGGTTAAAACGAAAGTCTAAATATATATACATATCTTCTATATTTATAGAATCGTATTCAAAATGCGCTATAAATGCTACCAAAGAAAAGAAAAACCCATACACATAAAATATATATACACATAAAAAAAAAAATAGGCGCAAGAGCTTGTAAAGCTGAATAATAAATTGAAAAGTCACTTTAAATGCAAATGTCTTTAGAAGAATACAGTGTTTCAACGGAGAATTGATAATAATAAGGGTCTTAATGGTCTTTCAAATATTATACGTATATATTTAAAGTATTCGACACATGGCCTTAGTGTGTACAAATTAAAATTTCTGAGCTGTTACACACATCAACAAACCCTCACACCCATCAAATAAGAAATTGAAATAGATAGTTACATAGTTAGTATAATTTCTAATTTCTATTTGAGCGTGCTTTTCATTTATCAAAATTTGAAAACATAATTAATGTCCTTATCCCAGAGTAAAGGAATAAAGAAAAGTCACAATCTTGCTATTTGTTTTCGAAATATCAACAGTCCACACACATAAATATGTTGTAAGTACATAGTTTACTTAATAACTCTCACTATTGATGGTTTTGTTTTTATGCCCTAACATTAAAATGATAATAGGTGATGGTTCTATTATCAAGTGGAAAAAATGTAGCCACCAATAATTCTCACAGAAATAAAAATTGCACCTGATATAACGCAAAAATGTAGAAAGTGTCATTTGAATTTAGACTTTATTCCTGTTCATTCTTTAGATTTATTTTTAACACACACTTTTTCTCTTTTGTCTTTTTCAAGAAATTGTCGATAAAATAAATTCTCAGGGATATCTTTCTATGTGAAATAAAGGCTTACTATTATTACCTGTTCTTTATAGATGCATTAATAATCATACCGAAACCATTTCAAGTTAAGTTTTTGTTGGCATACTACATGACATAATAAACATATTATGAGAAAGGTTTTTGAATTTTTGTTTTTCATATATGTGTATTGTGTATACATAAAACATATTGCAAGTATTATAAAAAGAACATAGTTTTAATGTAAATAAATTATTTACCATATTATGTGTAGCAAGAGAGTAAAAGCAATACAACCAGAACCATAGCCAAACGTACATACATTTTGTACATGAAAATAAAACCTTTATTATGTAGAAATTGTTAAGTATAGTGTGCTGAAATAAATAAACATCATGTTGTAATTATATTATAAATTTAAATGTAATCTTACATTCCATATACAATTGAAGAGCATTCATGCTTGAAAATAAAGTTTGTGTGGTTGGTGAAAGTTGGATGGTTTTCAACTTATAATATTTTTCTATTCACATAAGCGCCGAGGAGCTTTTATACATTTATTTGAATGTGAATTAATACACCCTTTTGGATTTAATACACCCTAATGGATTATATTTAGAAAAAGACTGACAACACGCAGCTTCAATGTGTAAGTATTTCTGGTATAATTATTACTTATTTATTTTGTTTCTTGTTATATTTACAAAAAAAAAAAAAAACATTTATAAACAATAGGGTGGTTTGTTTTTTTTCTTCGATTCTCCTTAGTTCGATTGTTTTAAATTGTGAAATTTGCACAAAGAACCGATTACTGTCCCTTGTCCGAAAAACCCCTTGGCTTTAATATTTGTATGAAGAAAAAATGTGAAATATGTAAGAAAAAGAAATTAAAATTTATTTTTATAGAAAACCAATTCAATACGTTCTTTTCGAACATAATCGGATCCGCCAAAATACTTCTTTGGGTTCGTTTTTTACAAATCTCGTGGTTTCGGATATAAAAATATGAACGAACAATTTTTATATACATATATGCAAAATCGTACCACTCTAATAAAAATATATTTATATACATAGTTTTTAATAATATGGGTTTGTTATGTTATTATTTTATTATCTTTATTTATTAATATTTATTATTCGTATCTTTATTTATATTTGGCATAAAGAAATATTAAATTTCTTTTGTTGTTGTACTTGAAAACATAACTTTTATAAGTGGTTAGTGATAGTGAGAAGCTATGCTATGGTGTGGAAATTCTGTGGAATATAGTTACAGAAACTGAGGCAATGATACATTTACAGTGTTTGGGATTTTATCTACTTATATATTTATATAATAGTCAAACATATATATATTTGTAAATCGAATGCAGATAACATACAGATATTATTGCCGAAAAAACTGTACAGATACTAAATTGATAAAATATTTTTTAAAAAATTCATAGAGGAAATTCGTAATCATACGTAGTAAAAAAGTGCTTATAAATAAATTAAATGTAAAAGATTTCAGTTATAAATTAAACAATACAAACAGTGGCGGACTGGCTATAAAAAAACCGGGGTGCGATTTTACAAATAAATATGTAACTAGTTAGTAAAATCGTACCAAAAAAAAAAACGTGACCCTGCTTTGAAAAATTTAGATAGGG
>JAABKK020007285.1:0-25297 GCA_011634745.2 Catotricha subobsoleta
TAAATGCAGAATATATTTGTTTTTAATTGTGCATATTTCGCCAATACAAAGTTTTTTGATAAAATCTATTTTGAGGGAGGCTGCTATACAAAAAAAAAATAAAATAAAAAAAAAATTACTCAGTTTCAGGGTATACTTTTCTCAGGACTGAGTTAACGGATTTTGAAGATTGAAAGACCGTTAGACGTAGAATTTATTCGACATCAAAATATATAGGGTTCGTCTTTTTTGGACCGTCAGGTCGAAAACCAAAATTGATCAAAACTAAAACCCATATATTGTCACAATTCCGATTCTGCGTCCAACGGTATTTCAATCATTAAAATCCGTCCAGCCAATCCTGAGAAAAAGCCAAAAGAAAGTGAACAAAAAAAAAAAAAAAAAACAAAAAAAAAATTATCAAACCAATACTTGATTTTTTTCAAAATTTTCCAAATTTCTCAAAAATGAAGTAAAATTCAAATACACTTTAAATTCTCGCAACCCTGATATTTATCTGTATATATTTGCCACTAATAAGTAATTACTTTTCATGTGGTTTTGAAAATTTGTTTAAATTTGTATATATATTATCTTGTTAATTTCGGAAGGCTTACGTTTTGGGCGTATGATATATGCGGATACGCATGGTTAAATTGTCGGTAGTTTTTTTTTCTCTGTTTATTTATTTTTGGTTTTGTTATTATATTCGCGAAATGAATATTTTAATTTTTTTTTTTATATTCATAATGTGATTTGTTTTATATACGCTGATTAATATTAGTTGGAACGGACTTCGGATACAGACATTGGATATTTTGAGTGGCTATCCCTATATATAGTTAAATTGGTTTCAATATTGCCTTTAGCGATGAATTCTTCTAGAAACACAAAAGTTACATATGGGGATATGGGCATCAAAATACTTGAGGTGCTACCAAAATGTATATGATTTAAATTACCATTATTTAATGAAATAGAAAATAGAATAGAATAGTTTGTGTGCTAGGCGCCATATTAATTGAGGCACTTAGAAGAAAAAGATTGTAAGCTCTACTCTACACACAAAAATTTCGATCGCTTTAAAACACAATCAAAGAATACATTTAAATACATCCACACAATATCATTATTATCAATTTTTATTTTATTTTTGTTTTTTTTTACGTGTGATTTACAAGGGTCACAATTTGTCTACGCTCGAATTAAAAACCTTAGTTTTAATCAAGGCTGGGCGCGCTACCGAGAAAAAGTAGTGGCGCTAAATATACGCATGCTTACTGAAGTTTTGAAATATTTTCTTTGTCTTGAGATTCAATTTTCTCTTATTGTTTTTTCCGAATCCAGTGGGAGGATTTTGATAGTGAATATATACCAAAAGACGTAGAATTTTTTTTTACTAAATAAATATATTTTGGTTTTGAATATGTATATACATCATACACATCATGTATATTTTCACGAGCACAAAATTCTGCGTCTTTTGGTACCATTCTTAACAAAAATTGGCGTTTTGTTTTTTAAAATATAACAAAAATGAAGAACAATCTAAAACTCGAGTAGCGGAGTAGTGATATTGCGTTATTTTAGTAGCGCGATTTCGCTATTCCGCTACCCACAGTAGCGGAGTAGCAGTAGCGCCGCTACTAGTAGTGGCGCTACTCCCAGCCCTGGTTTTAATTTTCCATTTCACTGAAAGACATAAGTTTTTTTTTGTGAATTCTCTGGAGCGGATTAGAATTGGAGGCGCGATCCACGCTCTATTGCACAACCAAATATTTTCGATAAATTTTATTTCATTTAAATTTCAGGGCATTATAAACTTTTATAAAATTGCAAGAATCCAGAAAGCAAAAAAACAGCGGGCCCTGGTTTTCTCATTAATTATATTATGATGTTATGAATTAAACACAAGTCCCAGTAATATCTTGGATTAAATTAATGAAAATGTATGATTAAATTTTATTCATAATTGTCCACTGCTAAGACTATGCCAAAGAAGATACGTGTAGATTAGATAAAAAAAAAACAATTGATAATCATTCAATTATGTTGTTGTTGTTGTTGGTTTTTTGTTATTTGTTATGTTATTTTATTTTATGTATAGAAATTATATCTCTCGACTCTTTAAAGTAGATATTTTATCAAGTCTGAAGTATTTTATTTGATTGGAGAGTCTGTTTGTTTTTATACATTTTGTAATCTTATCAGGCGAGATAGAGCAAATGTTGGCTATGTGGGGATTGAAACCGAATAAAGCAATAAATATTTACTTATAAAAACTTATATAAAAAAAAAATTAAAATCACAGTTTTTTGTTATGCCACGAGCTTCCGCTCCCTCCTAGACTTTTCAAAGTATGCTCTAGAAAAAAATACCGCTGAACGAAAGATTTTTCTCTAAGATTCAAAGAAAATTATTCAATTCACACAAATTCATCTTTAATTCCAATGTCTGTCTTTAAATTTCGGTTATGCACAAAAGAAAATGTATTGAACATTTTTCAATACGAGTATATGAAAGACGCAAAAAAGCAATCAACAATCTAACAATGTTAGAATTTATGAAATATTGAGTACTTTTGTAATTTAATCATTCAATAAGAGATTTTATTTAGTAAAATATAAGCTACGGCAGAAAAAAGGGCGATCCATATATAGCAAGCAGTGTTTTATTGATTTCAAAACATTATTATTAATTTCAACAAATTTTTCAAGCAAGAAAAATAGAATGATCGGTTTATCTGGAACACTTTTCACTATTTGCATATCATTATTTATTTACACATTTTATAAATGGACAACTAGGAACTATGATTACTTTAAGAAACGTGGTGTTCCATATCAAAAAGCAATATTTAAGTGTGCAAATTCAAGTGAATTTTTATCAAATAGTACCGCTGGAATATTTGAAATGGTATCGACATTATACAATGCGTTCCCAACGGAAAAGTAAGTATGACACATTTTTCAGTTCAATTAATTAAAGACAAAAAAACAAAAAGCAAAAAATTACTCTGATTCATTTCAATTTGCTTGGCCCCAGGATTAATGGATTTTTCTATATTGGGGCACCGATTTATCTATTGCGAGATCCAGAACTTTATCAGAAAATAGCAACCAAAGATTTTGATTCATTTGCGGATCATAAGTTCATGCTTGATCCAGAAGTGGAAACATTTTATGCAAAGTCCGTTTTTTTGATGAGTGGCCAGCGTTGGCGTGACATGCGTAAAACAATGAGTCCGGTCTTTAGTAGCTGCAGTATAAGACTTATGTTTGATTTAATACGAATAAGTGCCGTTGATACGGCCAACCATTATATGAAACAAACAGAAAATGGTGTTCGACAGTTGGTTGATGTCAAAGAATTATTTTCACGATATGCCACCGATGTCATTGCGTCTTGTGCATTTGGTTTGAAAATAAATTCATTGGAAGATAAAACTAATGAGTTTTATATGGCTGGTGTACGATTGTTTGATTTTTGTATGCCGATGGTGTGTTTTAGTTTTTGGGGCCAACGAATAGTACCATGGCTATTGAAATGGCTTAATATTCAATGTATTAGTTTAGAAACTCGTACATTTTTTTCAAATGTTATTCTACGTACAATGCACGAAAGAAAAGAAAAAGGAATTATTCGACCAGATATGATCGAAATGTTATATCGAGCGAAGATAGGGCAACCACATCAAAAGGATGATATCGAATTCTTAGAAGCTTTTGCAACTGTCAACGAATACACAATTGGTAATGAAAAAACTGGCAACCAACGATGGACAGATGAAGAAATAATTGCACAATGTGGTAATTTCTTTATCGGTGGATTTGATGCAATGTCCAGTTTTTTGCTATCAATAACATATGAATTGGCCACTCATCCGGATATTCAACAAAAGCTTTGCAATGAAATTGATATCATTCGCGGTTCATTAGATGGCGAAAATATTACTTATGACGATATACAAAATATGAAATACATGGATATGGTTATCAGCGAAGTATTACGCATTCGACCACCATTCGCCTTTACCGAGCGTCTTTGTACTAAAGATTATGTGCTTGAGGATGGTGATAAATTAAAGGTCAAAATAGATAAGGGTTCACATTTGTGGATACCCACCTATTGTTTTCAAAATGATGTGAAATATTTTCCAAATCCAACACATTTTGATCCAGAACGTTTTAATGATGACAATCGAGACTCAATTAACTTATCGACTTATATTCCATTTGGTGTTGGCCCACGAAATTGTCCAGCATCACGTTTTGCAATTGTAAAAGCCAAATCAATTTTATATTTTATTTTACAAAGTTTCACATTTGAAATTGCTGCAGAGACACAAGTACCGATGGTAATGAGAACATCGTTGACGGGAATGCAATATCCTAAGAATGGTTTAACTTTGGAATTACGACCACGATATGCGTTTACGTAGTAAACGATTATGCAAATTCTATTATGGATTATAATAATCAAAAGAATTATAATTGTTCAAGTGATATTTTTCGTTAAAATATAAAAGAATCTTGAGAAAATAGCTAAATTGCTTAAGGTACTGGCTACAATGACCATTGTGTACGACGTAAATGATTGTAACTATAGTCAAAATTATGCATGTGTGTCATTTTATTTGCACCAAATGCAGTATCGCAACTACGGTAAAAATCGATTGCTAAACGGATTTTGATTATGGTTACGATCGTTTACGTCGTATACGATGGCCATTGTAGCAATACCTTTACGTATTAATACGAAAAATTGTTGAACGTTCTACAAATATGATTATCACCATAAATATTTGCGCTACAGTCACAATGAACTCGAATCTTTGTATATGGAAATAGCGGTTAGACCATCTCTCAAATTTATTTTACTAAATAGGTTAAGTAATTTGTAACAGAAAAAAAAATATTTAATAAATATTTTGGTTGTATTTTTGATGTGAAATGTTTTTCGTTTATTCTCTACTATTATTCTAGCTATACTGAATTGTGGGAGTGGTTTTTCAGTGCGGAATATGATCGAAAAAATGTTTTGATTGGTAGAAGAGGTATTGTACAATGAAGCTCATATTATGCATAGACTATATATATAAGGTTCATGGTTTTGTTACAGAATGTGACATGGTATGTATTGTATATCGATCACAGGCTTGCGTTACGTAACATGGACTGTTGTAAACTCGTCGGCTAAGAGTTCTTTTGTCGCACATCCATTTAACTTTGAAAGGAAAATAGACCTCAACGACATATACATAAGGTCTATTTTCCTTTCAAAGAAAAATGGATGTGCGACAAAACAACTCCCAACCGACGAACTATTTACAACACTATTTAGTTCATATTCGAACTATCGTATCAGATAATTAGGTACTTAATTGGAGGGAGTAATCGGCTTTAACTAACCATTGAATTAAAGCCTGATGAATTCCGTTACGTTACGGAATTGATTTAGGGGGTTCAAGCATGCGTTACGACTACGTTACATAATATATGGATCTTCCCTAAGCCATAAAACCGAACATGTTAAAAAAATTATACCGCACCCTAATGAAGTAATTCAAGATGATGTTCAGGAGATCAAAATTTATCCGATTTCTATAAATATTCGTATTTTAAACTTTTAATTTATCAATTGACAGAAGAAAAACTTACTTCATTTGGATGATGCTAAGAAAGAGCCCTTTTTCAGAACGTCCTATAGTAGTTACCTAAATGCCATAAGAGTTTCTGATATAAATGTTGGTATGGGTGGGTGCTATTCGTTCAGAAGTCATCATTTTCACTTGGATTAATCGTTTTGGAAGTTCGTTCATAAAACTCGTTCGCAATTTCATGGTGAACCAATATACAGGCAGAAATCAGAATATAGATTTTGTTTATAAAGAAAAATCGAAAACGCGGTCACCCCCAGCCAAGTACTGATCTGACATTTTGAAACTTAAGTTTTATTGTTACTGATGTGCTATCTTGTCGCGCGTCCGGTACAAATATTATTAACTTTACAAGTGCTATATCGTTTGCGAGATATTGGATTTTTTCTAAAACACTGCAACACAACATAATAAGCCACGAAAATGTTTTTTTCTTTTCTCTTTGGAAATGTCAGAGCTATTGTTTATTTTATGGTGGATACTCTTGATACAATAGCTACAAGGTAAGGCCATGCGCAGCCCATGCTCAATAGGGAACATAGTTGTGACGCGTTGCAAATAATTTTTATATCCAACAACCATGGTGGATACTTTCTACAGCTATCCAACAAAATAAGAAAAAGTCAAATGGATTAATATTTAGAAATTGTTCTAATCGCCTTTTAATTTATATTGATTTGAAGAAAACTCATTTTCTTTTTTCTTTTAGTGCAGCTCCACCCATACTCACCCACTGAAAAAGTCAAGAAAAACATTTTTTTTAAACCCCGATTTCACAGTCCTTGACCTAAACATCAATCGATTTTCATTTTGCTTTTCTTTTTTTTTTTCAGTTTTGTTTGCAGCTTGAAACTTTGAAACTTTTGACACCATGTTTGTCAGTATCCGAGAAAAACAAATATTTCCAGGTATTTTACTACTCAAGGGAACAAATTAGACTTATTTAAAAGCCAAAAATTTGAATCCAATGCGGTCAAAAACCACGGTAAATCCACTGAAACCAAATTATAATACAGTAGAACTCCGGAAAATCGAATGCCCGATAAAATAAATCGTCTGGAAATTCGAAGAGTTTTTTTTTTTACATTAAGAGCCTTAAAATTCGAATTCGTATTTCGAGTTCTCGAATTATTCGCTGAATTATTTGATTTTTGTTCAAAATGTAACACGTACATTTTTAAATTCTATAGTGCCGAGTAACACTAGCAGAGACTTACGAAATTGGAACAACGTGGTCAGTGAAACGCAGATGAAGAATATGGAAGATCAGACGATTTGTAGTGATTCTGATTTTGGGGCTGTAAATTCAGAGCGAATTGTTAAGGTTAGACATTCCGATGCTTTAACCCACACAAACGAACTGCTGAAGTTGGTGCCAGTTAAACGATAAGAGAGATCAACTTTATTTCAAACCTTCAAAAATTGCAAGAAGAAGTTGTGAAAGTGAACACCTGGTAGCATCTTTAAAGTAGAAAAAGCAAACAACTTTAATAGCGTTTGGCTTTACATCTCATTAATATCATGTTCATATAGTACCTACATATGTACAACGTATGATATCTTAGATATATTATACATTTTAAAAACAACGTTTAAATAAAGGTAATGAAACAAAATTGCATTGCATTATCTATTTTCTTTTTAATAAGCCTGGAAATTTGAAAATCATTCGAAAATTCAAATCAGCCAAAACTTTTTTATTCGATTATCCGGAATGCTACCGTATTTATTTCAATACAGCACTGCAAAATATTATCTTTTTATTTAAAAAAAAAAATAAAATCTTTATTTATGAAAGACGCATAAAGATAATCGGTATTTAATACATAATCGAATGAAACTTAAGTGTTCTTAAGCAGAACTAACCATTTTTGTAATACCAGAAATTATTATTTAGTAGAAATAAAGTTGTCATACAAGACAGTCGATGATTTTAGTATGTGTGTGTGAGGATTGTACGTGTTTTGATTACATTTTCTAATTGATAAAATAAAGAAAAAGTGCTTACAACTTACACATTACGTAAAATTAACAAAAAATCTATTGAGTTAATTTCCGGGGGGTTAAACCAACACCAGTTAATAAATCACAAAATTAAATACAAATTATGAGTAACGTAACGGCAATTCTTATTTCGATTTGCATAACATTATTTATTTACACATTTTATAAATGGACAACGAAGGACTATGATTATTTTCAAAAACGTGGTGTTCCATATCAAAAGCCAAAATATTTAATACTTGGAAATACAATTGATTTTTTCACAAATAAAATTGGATTATTTGAATTTATTACAAATTTATATAATGCATTTCCAAATGAAAAGTAAGTTTGTTTAATTTTGTTTAATCAATGAACGCGTATCACACTGCGATGCGTTATGTGATATGTTTTGTTTTGTTTTTTTGCGAGACGAATGAAAAGTTTTGAAATTTTTTTACTACCTTCAAATTTCCCAAGCGTCCAGCCGCCAGTTGTGATAGCGACCCATAAGTTTTTACTTTATTTGAGATCGAGCATTGCCTCTGCCTTGTAGCGCAATAATAATGTTTTAGTGAAATTACCGAGGAATATACAATTTCTTAACCTGGCACGGCAGAATCGTTAAGTAAATAAATTAATAATTACGATAGTGGAATCTATACTGAAACCAGAGATCTACAGAGGCCGTCCCGCAAGCTTTCACATTTCACATTCTGGTATCCATGAAGGTTGTTTTTCGTATGTATTGTATATGAAACTTTTAGAAGAATGTTTCTCGATTCCAGATCGATACATAACAACTTATATTACCGTCTCTTAGTCTGTCCACACCGTTCACGGGCCGACAAAAGTCTCGGGACTATAAAAGACACAAAAATGTATCAATTATTCGTCCCGTAAATGATGCAGACAGACTAAAACATGGTGATATAAGTTGTTATGTATCGATCTGGAATCGAACAAACCTCTTCTATAATCTCAAAACATAAGTAAAAACACCTCCGTGGATAGTAGAGTGAACGGGCTGCGCGGGTCTGTGATAATCATGAAAAAGTGTAAAACTAATCATAAATCATGCTCACTCGCCGATTTGATCTAATTTTATAACGTCCATAAAAGAGAAAACCGTATTATTAGCACTTGACAAATAGAATAATGTAAATAAATACTAATTATTTTTCTTTCGTTTTCTTTTTTCTGGAATAGGATTAGTGGATTCTTCGATTTGGGATCACCTATATATCTATTGCGAGATCCAGAACTTTTTCAAAAAATAGCAATCGAAGATTTTGATTCATTTGTGGATCATAAATTCATGTTTGATCCGGAAGTTGAAACATTTCTCGCTAGCTCAACTTTTCTGCTCACCGGCCAACGGTGGCGTGATATGCGTCAAACGTTAAGTCCTGCGTTTAGTAGTTGCAGCATGAGACTGATGTTTGACTTAATACGAATAAGTGCTGTAGACACGGCCAGCCATTTTCTGAAACAAACTCGCAACGGCGGTCGACAGTTAGTTGATGTTAAAGAATTCTTCTCACGGTATGCTAACGATGTTATCGCATCTTGTGCATTTGGCATAAAAATAAATTCACTGGAAGATAGAAATAATGAATTTTATTTGACAGCACTGAAATTTATCGATTTCTCCAGTCCAATGGCATTCATTAAATTTTGGTGCCAACGATTAGTACCACGATTAATGAGACTACTTAATATCCAATTTATTAGCTTAGAAATTCGTAATTTTTTCACAAATGTCGTCTTGCACACAATGCAAGAACGAAAGGACAAAGGAATTATTCGACCAGATATGATTGAAATGTTATCACGGGCAAAGAAAGGCGAATTAACAAATTCAAAGGATGACATGAAATACTTGGAAGCTTTTGCAACTGTCAACGAATGCACATTTGGTAATGAGAAAATTGGCAACCAACGATGGACGGATGAAGAAATAATTTCACAATGTTGCAATTTCTTTTTTGGTGGTTTCGATGGAATGTCCAGTTTTTTGCTATCAATAACTTATGAATTGGCCACACATCCGGATATTCAACAAAAACTTTGCAATGAAATTGATCGCATCTGTGGTTCTTTGGATGGTGAAAATATTACTTATGACGATATACAAAATATGAAATACATGGATATGGTTATCAGTGAAGTGTTACGAGTTCGACCGCCTTGCGCTTTTACAGATCGTCTCTGTACTAGGGACTATGTGCTTGAAGATGGCAACAAATTAAAGGTAAAAATAGATAAGGGATCTCAATTGTGGATACCAACGTACTGTTTTCACAATGATCCGAAATATTTTCCGAATCCAACACACTTTGATCCAGAGCGTTTTAGCGACGAAAACCGCAGCTCAATTAACTTATCGACTTATATTCCATTTGGTGTTGGCCCTCGAAATTGTCCTGCATCACGATTCGCACTCGTAGAAACCAAAACGATTTTATATTTTATTTTACAAAATTTCACATTTGAAATTGCAGCAGAGACACAAATACCGATGATTATGAAAACATCGCCCATGGGAATGCAATATCCAAAAAATGGCTTAATTTTGGAATTACGGCCACGATATGCGTTTACGTAGTAATATTTTCAAATTATGCGTTATGGATTAAAATTAAAAAAAAAAAGAAGAATTATCGCTGCAGTGATCTTTTGCCATATATAGTATTATAATGAATTTGAAAATACTGTTAAATGGCTTCAGTACTTTTTTTCAAATATTATTAAATGTTTCTCAGATGTGCTTTTTGTTATTCATCAAAAATATTTCCGCAGAAAATTTAGCACAATGAATTCGAATCGAAAGAAAAAAATATTGTTTATAAGAAAGACGTGTTTAAACTTAATTTTGTGAAATAAAAGTTTTAATTAATTTGTTAAAATGATTCTAAGTAATAAATAATTTAATTGCAATTTTAATGTGTTTTAAATCAATTGGTTTTATTTTCAATAAAGAATTAATTTCATATTCCATGTCGTAAGAATTCTAAAATCAGCCTTCCAGGATTGATTAAGTTTTTGTGCCAAAGATCAATGCTATGCGGTTTATGCAATGGTTTAAAATCCAATTTGTTAGTCCAGACATACGTCAATTTTTCACAAATGTTGTTTTACACACAATGCACGAACGAAAGGATAATGGAATTATTCGACCAGATATGATCGAAATGCTATTAAGGACAAAAGAAGATGATCTTAAAATACGAACAGGACAATAAGAATGGTTTAGAGGCTTTTACAACTGCCAATGAATGCAATATAAATAATGGATATATTGACGGCCACAGATGGACAGATGAAGAAATGATTGCGCAATGCTTTCATTTCTTTTTGGTAGGTTTTGAATGTTCGTCCAATTTTCTAGTGTCTATACCCTATGAATTGGCCACTCATCCGGATATTCAACAAAAACTATGTGAAATTGGATTCGCGTTTCTATGGATGGTGATTGCATTTATTTTTATCTGAACTTGTTTGGTTTTTTTTTTTCTTACAAAAGTTTTATTTACTAAGGACCATTTTCTCTGATATATTCCTGGTTTTTCTCTGTTTATTATTTATAGCCATCCCAAGGAACACAAAATGACGAAAGGTCACGTTGACGTCACTTGGTCACGAATTGGTCACTCTGTCGTCATTGTGGCGCCACATATGACCATTTGGTCATGAATTAGTCACCAATTGGTCATATGTGGCATCACTGTGCTCCTTGGGATATAATTTGGTGCCTAAGTAAAATTTCATGAAATTATAAATCTCTAACCTAAAAGTAATAAATAAACTCTAAATAGGTAAATATGAATTAATTGTATAATTAAGTTATCGTATTATTAAGTGTAGTTTCGCAGTTTGTTGTATGTTGTATTAAGTATTATAGCGCTTTGTGGCATATATGTATTTGTCAGTTCACCTCGCACCTTGTCTTACAAAGAATTCAATTTCACATGAACACATATAGACATTGGCCTATACCCCCTGCATTTTCAATACTACCTATAGGTATAGTAATATAACTTTTTTCGATTAATCAACGATACGATTATAGAAAATTAGGAGACCGAGTTATGCAAACTAAATAGTGACGAGTAGTTGATTGAACAAAACAAAAAAGCTACTAACTATATGTATAACTAAATGAAAACACGTTGCTAGTGTTTCAATAGCAACGTACTATCAAGCCGATTAGATAAAAACTTTATCTAAATGATTATGATAAGCAGGGCATCATGTAGAAATTTTGCGGAAAGCAAAAAGCACACATTGAAAAATGGAAAGTCTGTCATACCAACACACCATACATTTAAAATTTAATAATATTCATAAACAATGAATTCAACCGATTGATAGAAATAATTATATATTTTGTTGGGGTTGAAATTTGATTGGCTCCATTTATTCGTTAATCTCTGCATTGAAACTAAACTAAATAACTTATGTGCTTAACATAAAATAATTACAAAAAATCGTTTATCTTTATTTGGATTTATATTAGTTTTCGGTTCAATTATGCCGTAGCCAGTTCTCTGCTTTGCAGGACATACCGATTTTTCTACTTTTCCATTCAGGACAAAAATAAACCGTGAAAAAAACGCATTGTTATCATCTAACATTTAACATTTAACATTTAACAGGCTAAGCCTGGCTTCGCCTGTCCGTTGCTATGGGCTTGTTCGGTTCAGTGCCGCAAAGTGTTATCTATTTGTTTCATATACAAAAAAAAAAAAAAACTTTATATCAAAGACGTATTAATAAAGTGGTAATCGGTATTTAATATTAAAACATAAAGTCTAAATAAATACATTTAAGTTAACTACGATATTTTTGAGAGAATATGATTTAGTATTAATAATGTTAGAATACAATACAGTCGTGTATAGTGTTTAGAGTGTAGTGTGGGGAATGGTTTTAAGCAATTTTTTTTTTTAATTCATTAATTCTATAGATAAAAGATTAAAATTAAAAATTATTTATTAACAGTTCTCAAATTTATAAATTACGTAAAACTCACTCTACTTATTGAGTTGATATAAGTTAGTTAACAATAACAAAAAAAAAACAAAAAGAAAATACAAAATATGAGTGAATTATCGGCAATTCTTATTTCTATTTGTATAACATTATTTATTTACATTTTTTATAAATGGGCAACGAAGAACAATGATTATTTTAAAAAACGTGGTGTTCCATATCAAAAACCAATATTTTTATTTGGAAATACAGGTGAATTTTTCATGAATAAAATTGGATCATTTGAATTTATTACCAAATTATATAATGCATTCCCAAATGAAAAGTAAGTTCACTTTATTTATTATCGAATCATCTTCAAAAGTTATTCGTCTCTAAATGATATCATTTTATTTTTATAATCGGGTTGTTTACAATGCAGTTAATGATAAACCTACGCATAGCTTCTTGTTTCCCCCCCCATTTCGAAAAGGGGGGGGGGTAATGTAACCAAAGTTAGAATCAGGGATCTTAAAAAAAACCGAGGACATCTTCGAATTACAGTATATGTCTATCTACGATTTACGACGAAAAACTATGATTTTAACAAATCAATATGAAATCATAGTTATGCATAGTTTTCTTCCGTACATTTTTCGAATTTACGATGTATTTCTCATAGTATTTCATATTGAAATTTGTCGTGACACTATGATTAACGGGTATAGCTACTACCACTGTCTCACTACTACTCAAGGTACTATAACTAACAAGGTAGGATACTTGCATGCATATTGCATATACAATATACATGCAAGCAAACAAACATATACATTAGAGTGACATTTTTTTGTATGGAGATTTTATTTTATTAGAATTTTGAACCGGACATAAGCTAAAAATGTTGTATTTGGTGAATAATGAAGGTACCCAAAATTTGGTGCCGATAAGTTAAGGGGAAAGCGTGCCTCAAGGGGGTTGAAGTTTGAAATTTGAAAAAAGCAAAGAGGGGAAGACCCTTATATAAAAAAAATAATAAAAAAAAATCTGTTGATGTAGAATAGCTTAAAAAGTTTCGTAAAGAAATCAAATAAAAAAAAAATAAAAAAATATTCCACTTCCACTGCTTTGATTTAAAATAATAATTTAAATATCTAATAAATTTATTTATTTTTCTTCATTTGGGTATAGGATTAATGGATTCTTTGATATGAGAACACCTCTGTATCTATTGCGGGATCCTGAATTATTTCAAAAAATAGCAATCGATGATTTTGATTCATTTGAGGCTCACAAATTTATTTTCGATCCGGAACAAGAGACATTCCTCGCAAATTCAGTTTATCTGCTCCAAGGTCAGCAGTGGCGTGATATGCGTCAAACATTGAGTCCCGTCTTTAGTAGCTGCAGTATGAGAATTATGTTTGACTTAGTACGAATAAGTGCTGTGGACACGGCCAACCATTTTCTACAGCAAACAAGTAGTGGTGATCGACAGCTAGTTGAAATTAAAGAATTTTTTTCACGATATTGTACCGATATCATTGCATCTTGTGCATTTGGTTTAAAAATAAATTCACTGGAAGATAAAAATAATGAATTCTATATGGCAGGGGTAAAGTTTAACGACAATGTAACACCAAATGCATTTATTAAGTTTTGGTGCCAACGATTAGTGCCATGGTTAATGAAATGGCTTAAAATTCAACTCGTTAGTTTAGATCTTCGTATTTTTTTTACAAATCTTATTTTACACACTATACACGAACGACGGGATAAAGGAATTGTTCGACTAGATATGATCGAACTGTTATTAAGGGCAAAAAATGGGGAGCTAACATACGAAAAGGACAATAAGAAAGGTTTAGAGGCATTCGCAACAGCCAATGAATATAACATTGGAAATGAACGAATTCATAGTCCGAAATGGACAAATGAAGATATAGTTTCACAATGTTTTTGTTTTTATATGTGTGGTTTTGAATGTACATCGAATTTTCTAGTTTCGATTACATATGAACTGGCCTTGCATCCGGATATCCAACAAAAGCTTTGCAATGAAATTGATATGATTCGGGGTTCTTTGGATGGTGAAAATATTACTTATGATGATATACAAAGTATGAAATATATGGATATGATTATCAGTGAAGTGTTACGCATTCGGCCACCAAATGCTTTTATCGACCGTCTCTGTACTAAAGACTATCTGCTTGAGGATGGTGATAAAATAAAAGTAAAAATTGAAAAAGGTACTCAATTGTGGATACCCACCTATTGCTATCAAAATGATCCAAAATACTTTCCGAATCCAACACAATTTGATCCAGAACGTTTCAGCGACGAAAACCGAAGCTCAATCAATCTGTCCGCATATATTCCATTTGGATTAGGTCCACGAAATTGTCCTGCTTCACGTTTTGGACTCATTCAAATTAAATCGATATTATATTTTATTTTGCAAAGTTTCACATTTGAAATTGCTGCAGAAACCGAAATACCACTAATCATGAGATCATCACCGATGGGATACGAATTTCCAGCAAGCGGTTTAAATTTGGAACTACGACCACGTCGACATGCGTTTACATAATATATATTTATTGCTCAATAAGCAAATGACAAAAGAAGATATTGCTCGAACTATATTTTTCCATAAAATGTAATGATCTTGAAACTACAGAGATAAATATGTTTCAAGTAATAATTCAAATATTGTTGATCGTCTCTCAGATAGTGATTATATTTACTATATAAATATTTTCGATCCGGAGCTTTTAACACAATTAACTTGAATCTAAGAGGGAATTGGTATTATTTATACGACATCTAAATTTAATTTGATTAAATACGTTAAATAATTTGTTAAATAGAATTTAATTAATAAACAAATTAAATGCAATTTTTTTTTTCCCTTTTGAAATCATATGGTTTTTTTTTATTTTTCAAATTTCAAATTAGTCGCATATAGATTACAATAATATATACAGTGAGCCCTCGATTAGCCGAACGCGAAAATGTTTTTGGTCATTTCGGCTAAACGAATGTTCGATTTTTGGAAGAACAGAAAAGCTTATTTTTGAGATACGTTCGTTTTTTATTTACCTTTTGATAACATTAAGTTCTTTGATATAGTTAGGGTTGATTCGCAGTTCGTGTTATATGTTGTATTTTTTTGTTTATAAATAAACTAAAAGATGAAAGTTCGGCTAATCGAAATTTACTATTCGCAGGTTTCATACAAATTAGGTGATTCGATTAATCGTGGAATTCGGCTAATTAAGAGTTCGGGTAATCGAGGGCTTACTGTATTAGCCCATTTTCAAGTGAAAACGATATTTTTATGCGAGCAGTAAATATTTCAAGGACAAACTAACTTACCTGAGGAAGCTTCTATTACCTAACGCTCAAATTATCATAATTTTCAAGGGTGTTTGGTATTCATTCCCAGTTAATAACATCTGAACAGGAAGGGATAGTTTCGTTTTAAAAAATCAGTGGTGGTCTGTCTTGGGTGATTTTTCTGTACGACCTTTCATTCAGAAGATATCAACCAAAACATAATATCAATAACAATAATGATAATTGGAACGATGTTATATTGACTTTGTTCAAATTATCGGTATTGTTATTATTATTCCAGTTCTCGAACAGATTTTGACAGATAATATGGGTTTGCTTATATTGTCTTTTCGTTAGGGAACATTCCACAAATGATGTCACACTTTAAGAGGATTTTCTAAAATTTTGTTAGATGTATAACATCTCTGTCGCACCTTAGTTTTAAGGTGTTCTACTCCTACCCCTATTAGGGGGCGTCAATGGGATAATCTGTTCGAAAGCTGGAATAATAATAGCAGTACTGATAATTTGAATAAGGTAATATACCTCGTTGAAATCACACCCCCTAATTGTAAAGGCGGGGGTAAAACACCTTAAAATTACAGATATATTACATATAACAAAATTTGAGAAAATCCTCTTAAAGCGTGACATCATTTGTGAATGTTGCCTTATGGCAATACGCTTGCCTTATGATAGTAAACTTTACAGGAGCCGCCTCTGTAACATAATTCATTACGAAGAAAGTGAAACGGAAAGTATCATCAGCAATAACACATCTAATGGACGTGAAAAGTCTCCTATGTGAGTAGTTACCCAGAATCGGAGAATAGCATATATACACTATTTTAATGACGAAGCGGACTTTACTAAATGTGCCTGGCTTAGAAGACGAAATATTAACACATACAAAAATAATAAAAGAATGTGATAATAATTGTATTGCGTTTAGAACAGAACTAACGCCTTGTATTATAAACTTCAATATTCGAAACGTGGAAAACCGTATACTTTGGCTCACATCGCTTTAGCCATAAAGGTATTAAATATAATTGATGCAAAGGAATTAGTGACGAGTATCTCTTTTAAACATATTATATAGTAATTGTTATTTCATATATTAAGGTAAGTAGTGCCACAATGGGACACGTGCAACAAAGGGACACGTGCAACAATGAGACATGCCACTTATTTATACAGTATTTCGGATTTTTTTTATCCTCATATTTTTTATTGAAATAAGCAAACTATTACACAACTTTTGAACCAAATTATTTTATTGTTTTTCTATACTAAAAATATTATTTTTGCAAAATCGTACTTTGGATTTAAAATATTAAAAAACAAAACTTTTGCCCATTGATTTATAGTTCCTAATGTAACTAGTGGGTCGTGGTTGTGGCTAAAGGAAAAATTTGCCTTAAATCTACGTTAATGATTAACATTTTGAAAAACATTTGTCATTTTTTTTTAAATAAAACTTTAGAACCAATATATTTTATAAGACGAAAAAATATTCCTTCAAAAATATTTTTTTTTTAATTTTTGTGTTTTTTCTGTCAAAAAAACAAAGAAAAAGTATGTGTCCCATTGTGGAACACCCCTGTACCACAATGGGCCGTTTGTAGTCATGCTATTTTCAATTATCTCAGGCAAAACATAGTTAATTTTTACGAATTTTTAAAAGTTTCGTTTATAAAGGAAGCTTCTACGCAAACAAACGACCACAAAAATCTTTGGATCTGATTAACATTTCTCGAGTTATGATGTCCGAAACCAAATCCGTCCCATTGTTGGACTGCTCACCTTATCCATTTTTCAAAATATAATAAATGCAAATACTTTGATTCAAAATTTTATACTTTAAAAGAAATATAAAACGGAAACATAATCATCATAACATAAATGATAAATTGTAGAAATGCACAATAGCTGTACCAATACCAATATAAGTTATAACGTTGCCAGCATAAATAATACCAATAATGATAATTTAAACGATGCAATGCAAGCAAGTAGATACTTATTTAACAAAATGAATATATATGAACTTAAGTTTCAAAAATCACATATTAATAACATCATGATGCGTAGAATATCTCAACTGTGAATCTAAAGACAGGAATTTGTAGTTATTTAATAATTAATAAATTAGAATATTTGATGTTTATCGACCTTTAATCTTAACCAAATATCTATATATGATACACACTCATACAGTCTTCATCTTTATATGTAAAAATTTCACGGTCAAAGTGATTCAATGTTGATTGTTTTAACTATAATAGTATAATAAACAAATATTTATAAAAGATTTCTATGTCACGAATTACAGACCGCTTATTTATATTATATCATATGTTTTTACTTTTTACCTTCGAATAGGTAAATGTAGGTATTAGGGTGGTCTAAGTCTATACAATATCTTCGGTGTCAACGAACGATATATATTTAATGTCTCACAAAAGTTGAAATGGTGTATAGACTATACGATACAGTAGCTTGGATAATCAGAATTAATCATATTTCTTCAATTTCATAGGAAAAAAACATATGCTAATCATGAAGAAAGAAATTTCTTATGTTGAAACTAGAAGAGTACATTAGCTGACCCATTTAATAGCTGGAATAAACCAAAATTGTTGTTGTTGTTGTGCTATGTAGAGATTTAATATGCACAAAGCGATACTTCGTGCAAAACCGAATTTCAGGGCCCTGTTTAATAAAACTTTCAAATGTTTACAATTCTTTTCTTCAAATCCAAATATATCGTTAACGGTTTAACGAATAGACATCGGGTTTATTGTAATATTTTCTTTTAACATAATTCCAATCAAAACAGAATAAACCCGTATTCAATTAGTTTTATTCAGTTCAGAAGTTATCTTAGTTTTACAAGTTATAATCCCGCCGGATGTTTCACTGATATTTAAAAAAAAATGTTTTTTTTTTTGGACCGCCCTAATGAACACATATTTTATACGAAACTACAAAGGTAAAATATCTTAACTATTAGGCCGATTAGCGAAACATTCATATGTATTTTATATAAATGATAAGTAAAGACGTCATATGTAAATATCAGGGATAGGAACAATATTTTGTTTTATATTCATGGAAATGTTATTAAATAATATGATGCAATCATTAAATAAAAAAAAAACATAATGTTAGGCAATAGATAGGTGGGACCTGTGAAAAAATATTATCATACCGGGCGTATAATGGTACCTGCTGTTTACACTGGCTGACAGATGACAGGAAAAAAAGCGTTCCATCGTAGTGATGGGAATTGATAGCAGAGGGCAGCACTGCCATCAATTGCCATCTCGACAATGGCACGGATTTTTCCTAGTGCCATCTGCCAGCCAGTGTAAATAGCGGTTTAGAATGCTTTACACGTGGTATTCGCACTTGACAACAAAGTGGCTAACTTTTAGTATCTGGTAGATATTTTTGAACGGAAAATTTAAATTGTCAAAATATATATAAGGCGGCTGCATAGATAAAATGAAACATTATATAATCACTTTTGTTAATGTCATAAAACACAATTGAATCAAAATAACACAAAAATAATTAAATTTCCAAAAGCTAAAACACCCCAGCGACATGTAAAAAGGTTCAAGCTTTCAGAATATATATCGACTTTTCAAATCCGTTCACAGAATACCCAGGAATATGTTTCAATAGATGGCCTTTTTTCAACAATTTGATCCCGCTTACTAATGGTACAGCATCCTCTATAGTTGTTGTCAGGTCCGAATAAATTTCAAATAAACCATTGCAATACATACAATATCATTTTTTTTCACAAGCGTAGTCAGATTAGACAATTTTTTTATTATTTATTTTTCAATTAAGTTAGCTTTTATGTACGACGCCTCGTTTAAAGGCACTTCTTGCAATAATAATCGATTACGTCGATGCACTCGAAGGTACCTTCGTTATAACGATGTATGCGGTATTGCTTTTCTAGTAACGTGCTCAGAATATGTTTGCTTCGTGAAGCTACAGTTTAATTATTATAATTTATTATGTTCAAAAAAATGGAAACAACAATTGATATAAATTTCTATATTTTATTCTGATGATAAATTTTTATATTTTTTTTGACTAAAAGATTGTCTGCCTCATATTAAAATCACGCGCTGTGTGAAATTCATTGAAACTTCCTGAAATTCTATTTAATGATTCGTTTTTACCGCATAATTTGTTCTATGAAATGCCATTCTAACTAGGTTTTGGTTCCAAAGAATCATTATATGAAATCATTTATAATGATCCTCTATCTTTGATTTGTTGTGATGAAACGTTTCCTGGAAAAAATATCAAAAATGAACATTGCACCTGCATTACCTTTCTTTCCTCCGCTAGTAATTTATTTCGATACTTTTGATGATGTGTCATAGAAACGAATAGCTAAGGCATAACAAGCAAATAAAAAGAAGTATATTTTATTCAAGACCGTTCCAGGCTTTACAAATAAAAAAAAAAATAAAACACATTCCATTTAATTTTAATAAAAAAAAACAGTTTAGTGTTCTGTACTTTTTCAATTATAAGATTGCTGGCTCCTTCATATTACATTAAAAATATTCAAGTTTTGAACGAATGGAAAGAATAAAATAATAAAGCAAATTTGTGTAATATCTTTTGGTGTTACGTATGTTGAAATTCCAACAAATACTTTTTACTATTATAGAATCAATATGTAATTGAAATGTGACTTTGCTATCAAATACAATTCGCAAGTGCCAGACATCTGTCCATCTATCAATAACAAACATTGTTTATCATGCATTAGGGGCATTAGGCCCTTAAATTTGTAAATGGGAATAATTTCTAAATGGGAATAACTTCTAAAACAGGTGCTCATATGTGAAAAATACTTATGAGTGACCCCAACTTATTTTTACGGGTGCAACTTTTCCCCCCTACCATTTATAATTCTAAACGACCCCCTAGAAACATTTTTTGCACTAAAAGTTTTATAGGGGATGGTTTTAGGGGTATAAATTGTAATGGGAAAATGTACACTTTCAAAAGTAAATTGGTTTCATTCATAAGTATTTTTCCCATATGATCACCTGTTTAGAAGTTATACCCATTTAAAAATTTAAGAGACTGCATATTTAAGAGCCAAATGTATAACTAGGGATTTACGTATTCATTATTGGATTTCATTTTCTGGTGAAACGTTTTACATTCTGAATTATTTATTATGTATATATTTATTAGTTAGCGCATTCATTTGAAAAATCAATCTATATAGCGATAACATACATCGTTAAACACTTTTATTTTAATAAATATTGATAACAAAACAAAAATATTTTGATTTCCTTTTGTTTTCGGTTCAGTACCGAAATATGTTGTTAGAGTCTGTATTTGTGTTTTTTTTTTTTTTTTTTTTCTAACAAAAACCTGTATCTGCAAGACGAGTAAAGATTTAATCGATATTTAATTTTAGAATAACACAAAAACCTTAACCGAACAACAAAATATTTATGAAATAAGAAAATTATTGTTGTTTAGTAGAAATAAAGTTGACTTACAAAACAGTCGATTTTGGTGGTAGCGGTAAGCGCATATACAATTTATAATTTATAATTTTTATGATGTTCTAGAATGGTTTATTAAAATTACCTTAAATTTACATATTACGTACGATTTTCAACATTTTTTTTTTTATTATTTCTTGCTTAAATAGACACCAAAACAATAAGATAAACCGGAAATGATTGATTTATTATCGGGAATTCTCATTTCCATTTGCGTAACATTAATTACATACATATTTTATAAATGGGCAACGAGAAACTATGAATATTTCAAGATGCGCGGTGTTCCACATCAAAAGCCAATATTTTTGTTTGGAAATACAAGTGATCTGTTCTTTAATAAAGTTGGATGGTTTGAGCTTGTCACAAAATTGTATAATGCATTCCCAAATGAAAAGTAAGTGTCGCATTTTTTTTTTTATTTAACAAAACGAATTGCCAAATTTTATATACTAATATTACTTTTGCTTGCTTTTGGTTATAGAATAACTGGATTTTTTGATATGGGCTCACCCGTTTATCTTTTACGTGATCCAAAGTTAACCCAAAAAATCGGAATAACACATTTTGATTCATTTGAGGATCATAGATTTTGGTTCGATCTGGAAGTGGAAACATTCATATCGAATGTACTGTATCTGATGCGTGGTGAACGATGGCGTGATATGCGTAAAACATTGACACCTGTATTTAGTAGCGGCAGTATGAGACTGATGTTTGACTTAATACGAATATGTTCACTAGACACAGCACAACATTTTCTAAGACAAAGCCGTAATGGTGACCGGCAATTGGTTAATATGAAAGAATTGTTTTCACGTTATGGTAATGATGTCATCGCCTCTTGTGCATTTGGTTTGAAAATAAATTCACTGGAAGATAAAGATAATGAATTTTATTTGACTGGACTGAAATTCATTAATTTCTCAACGCCATTGGCATTTATTAAGTTTTGGTGTCAACGTACAATCCCGTGGATTATGAAATGCTTGAAAATCCAATCAATTAGTCCAGATATTCGAAAGTTTTTTACAAATGTCATTTTACACACAATGCATGAACGACGGGATAAAGGTATTGTTCGACCCGATATGATCGAAATGTTATTACGAGCGAAACGAGGTCAACTAACATATCAGAAAGATAATAATAAGGAATGTTTGGAAGCTTTTGCAACGGCTAATGAATACAATTTGGGAAATAATGAACCAATTCAGAACCAACGATGGACAGATGAAGAAATAATTGCACAATGTTTTAGTTTTTTTATGTGTGGTTTTGAATGTACGTCCAATTTTCTAGTTTCAATTACATATGAATTGGCTACGCATCCCGATGTTCAGCAGAAGCTTTGCAATGAAATTGATATGATTCGTGGTTCATTGGATGGTGAAAATATTACTTATGATGATATACAAAGTATGAAATATATGGATATGATTATTAGTGAAGTGTTACGCATTCGGCCACCAAATGCTTTCATTGACCGTCTCTGTACTAAAGACTATCTGCTTGAGGATGGTGATAAAATAAAGTTTAAAATTGAAAAGGGTATTTCATTATGGATACCGACCTATTGCTTTCACAATGATCCAAAATACTTTCCGAATCCAACACAATTTGATCCAGAACGTTTCAGTGACGCCAACCGTAGCACAATCAATCTGTCCGCATATATTCCATTTGGATTAGGTCCACGTAATTGTCCGGCATCACGTTTCGCGCTCATAGAAATTAAATCGATATTATATTTTATTTTACAAAGTTTCACATTTGAAATTGCGCCAGAAACCGAGATGCCAATAATCATGAAATCATCCCCAATGGGATATCAGTATCCAGCAACGGGATTAGATTTGGAATTACGACCACGTCCATATGCATTTACATAATAACGATTTTACACGAATGAATATAATATTTTTCCATGAAATCTAAACAATTCAACATCTCTATAAAATATGCTTAAGCTGTGATAAAAATTTTAACAATGAAGTGCAATTTTAACTAGACAATTATCATTATTCGTGAACTTGAATTTGTGATAAGATAAATTAATCTTTTATCAATACGTATTGCAGTGTTGGAAAATGGGTGCTTTGTACGCCACTGGAATATCAAAAAAGTGAAACTTGTTCAGGGTCGAACTAATTTCGTGAGATAAACTAAAAAAAAAATTGTGTACTGAAGTTTTTCTGGAGCACACACCGGTATCCATAAAATAGTCGCATAACATGCCTTTATTATTTATAAGAATCTGTAACTATATTAAATAATATTTAAATTTAAGTTAAATATATTTTTGACATATAATTTAATTGATTTTAGTCCTCTGAAATATTTAAAAATTTGAATTATATAACAACCTTTACATAAATTGACTTTGAGGCCCATTTTTTACAATCATGGTTTAAACTGAGTTTAAAACTTAACCAAACTTAACTCGAAAGATCGCATACATAAAAAATGATAAACCACCAAAATCGGACGTTTAAACTCAGTTTAAAATTAAACCATGTGTGAAGAAAATGACCCTGAAGGGCATAAAATTGTAAAAATTAATAAATTAAAATTTTAAAAATATTTTTTTAACTTCAACCTTTTTATTGTTATTCATTTAATTCTTCTTCATTTTTTGCAACATATTTTTTTTTTTATATATAAGGTAACCAATGGGACATGCCACTTATCTAGAGTATTTTGGATTTTTTTTTTAAGCCATATATTCTTTTTTTTGAAATGAGCAAACTATTACGCAACTTTTGAACCAGTTGACGTTTTTCTGTCAAGTAGCGCACTAGTTTTAAAAATATTTTGTTGTTTTTCTATAAACCAAAAGTAATTTTTTTGCAAATTCGTATTTTGAATTTATTCATCAAAAAAGGAATGTAATTGATTGACTTATGTTTTCATCTTAATTGTGATGAAATTACGTATGTTTTGACGAATAAATATATATATATAAAAAAAAGACCTATATCTAGTAACAATAATTGTCTAAAAAATGTCACAATGGGACAAACTGGAAGTACAAGTGCCACAATGGGACATACATAAATTTGAAAATAATCCCTTTAATGCATGTTTTGACGTAAAAAATTAAGAAATAAATCTTATGCTCATTGATTTATAGTTCCTAATAATGTAAGTGGGTTGTGGTTGTGGGTACAAGAAAACTCTGCCTTAAATCTATACGTTAATGATTAATATTTTAAATTACATTTGTCATTTTTTTTAAATAAAACTTTAGAACTCATTTGGTGCCAATATATTTTATAAGAGGAAACACTATTCCTTCAGAGATATAATTTTTGTGTTTTGTCTATAGAAAAAACAAAGAAAAAGTATGTGTCCCATTGTGGAATACCCCTGTGCCACAATGGGCTGTTTATAGTCATGCTACTTTCAATTCGCTCGGTCAAAACATAGTTAATTTTTCCGAATTTTTATACGTTTTTTACGTTTATAAAGGAAGCTTCCGTGAAAACAACGATCACAAAAGTCTTTGTATCTGATTAATATTTTTCGAGTTATGATGTCCGAAACCAAATCTGTCTCATTGTGGCACACCTTACGAGTATATAGGGTATTCATGAAACGATGTTTTTTTTTTCTGGTTTTTCATAACATTTTTACTCACAATTACTGAATGAATAAATTAAAAACAAAAGAAGATTATTTAAATGCTTATGTAATATAAAGGCGTGTTTTTTATTACATTTTAAATCTGGATAGCGCGCTATCCAGATTAATTTTCATACAAACTGACATCTGGATAAGTAGGTGGTTTTATTAG
>JAABKK020007296.1:0-13618 GCA_011634745.2 Catotricha subobsoleta
TCCATTTGGGGGATATAACTCGTTTTTATTTTTTATTTGGGTGTTACAACCATTAATTGGTTTTTTCCCCCAAAACAATTTTTTGGGGGTTAAAACTAAAAAAAAAGGGAATTAAACCCCAAATTTATTTGGGGGTTATGACTTTTTCCATTTGGGTGTTATGACTTTGGGGGTTATAGCACTCTCCTAATTTTTTAGGTCCCATGTTTGGAATAAGTAAATTTTGAAAAGCTTATCGCACTAAAATATTTGCGAATTTGGTTTTGCAGATATTTGTAAATTTGAATCGAGGAAAAAATTGTTTTTTTTTATTTACGTATGTATTCTTAACATGAGAAAGTTTTAAAACGTTTTAAACCCAAAAAAAAAAAAATACACATATTTATTGCAATTCACTTAATTTCACATATACAGATTTACGCGATTTTAGCAACTGTAAGTGAATATCATTATTTTTTTATTTAATTTACCTAATACCTAGTACTACCTTCACGTTTTACTTCGAGTAAAATTTATCAATTATCAACAAGCTCTACGAGAATGTTCACCCGATTCGCTAATATTTTTGATGGTTCAGTTTTTCTCAATTTAGAGTACATTCCGCTTATAGAATTATAAAAATTTGACACCCTAATCTATAGAATATAATATTACAACTATGATTTCTTGTCGGATTATTTAGAGTAAACATTTTTATAGCATTGCGGAGGAGGATCCAATGTGTATTAAAAATTAAGCTCTATAAAAGTGTCCTAATATGATTTATTGATATAACAGATCTGGGTAAAAATAAATTCTCAAATTAATGGTTATTTTTATTGATTTTGCTAACATTGAATATTTATTATTTTTATTGTAGACCTTGCCTTTGCCATGAAGATACATATAGTTGCATAATTTTAAAATAGTTTTAAATCTATTTCCGTTTTAACGTTCTACTAATTGATGCTAACTTAGTGTTTAAAAGCTTTCTTTACTATATTTTAATACTTGATAAAATGTAAATAAATCAATTGAAAAAGTAAACCTTAATAAAATGTTTTCCATGTTATTTATGTGTGCACGATGTATTGCATTCTATACAATGATCTAATGCATGAATGCATTTAAACATTAATAAATTAAGTAAATACATGCCAGTCCTATTCTATTGGCGGCACTTAAAATACGATAAGTTTACATGTCGGTGCTTAGCAAATAGTCAACGAAGAGACGTAGTGAGAGCTGTGATTTTGGACGTACACATAAATCTTTGCAATATGTGTTTAGTAAAATTATATAATTCTATTACTGAAAGTAAAACGAGTTAAATATGAAAACAAAATTTCACAATACAATTATAGTTAGAAACTTTACTAAATATTATTAAATCATCTATGTACCTATGCTTAAATTTAATATTATTAACATGCATGTGATATTTTATGCAATTTGAGTATTTAATTTGAGTTATTATTTGGATATAGTTACATACATAAAATATTTGAAGCAAACAAATCACAATATTACACAAGTTAACTTTTTTTTTTTATAGAAATATAAAACATATGTAAAAACAAAACGAAAAGATATTCACATGGAACGTAAATGTGAATTAAATTTTTCGAATGACTCCCACTTATTCTCAAAAATAGATAATCATTAAATACCTTTTCGTATAACGAATACCTACCTATTTGAAAGAGCTCAGAAAAGAGTATAAGTATAAAAAAAAGAAAACACATAAGCATCATATTTACATCTCATTCAACTAAAATATTTCGCCAATAAAATATTCATTTAATATTCGTTCATTCTTACTTTAAAATCATTTTAATGATAATTGATTTATGCATATCATCAGAATTCATTTATTTGATTTTTTTATCTGATGTTGTTATCTGGATACAGGTATCAAACAATATAAGTTGATCATTTGACATAAATTTTATGGACAAAGATTTGTATTGGAATTTTTATTCAATTTTCTAAATCCATGTGGACCAAGCTAAATTGTTATTTTTGTGTCGTCACTCTCAGTGTTGACGCCTTTACGCTTTTGATTTTGTGATTCTCTTAAGTTACCGCATATAAATTTGGTTGAAATAATATTTTATGTGTGGCTTTGGCTTGTAACTACGTAGTATTATATTATATTGTTATTAGATATTTCCGTTCGTTTGTTGGTATCGCGTATTAGATCATAGTTATTATACGCTTTAGAATATTCATACAATTCCATTCACGCAGATTTTGTCATTTTTCTCAATTTTCACTTTTATTCAGTTTTGCATAAATTTCTCACTTTTCTCACTTCCTTTTTAAAACATAAAATTCATGTAAATTTCCAGACAGGGGAAAATGATTCAATATAATTTAAAAATTATCTCCAAAACTATTAACACAATATACCGAGATACCGAGTTTTTAATGAGTACCCCTTTTGATTTTAACCAGCTTGATTCTATTTTACAACCCTGCTAAAAATTTACACTATAAAAAATATCGAAAATAAACGTTGTGTTACACTATGTTAAACATTACGATGCTTGAGACTCTGAGTTTAAACTATTTTACACATTTGATGTTTTAATTAAAGTTAAATCTAAATATGTTTTTCCTACCAAAATAACTACATTTTATACTAGAGGTATTCATCATCTTGTCGTATTTGTTGTATATCGTCGTATTGGTTGTAAAGAATATGACGATATACGACGATATACAACAAATACGACCAATACAACAAGATGATGAATACCTAGGTATAGTAGAGCTCTACTATATGTTACGCTACTAATGTGTCTTATAGTTTAACTTATAGTGCTAATTTTTAGCAGGGAAGAATTAGTGCATATTTATTTTTCTATTGTAATCTTTTGTAATCAACCTTACCTGTTTTTATTTTTCGCTAATATGGGTTGAATAACTGCTATTAATATCTTCTTCGTCTTTGTGAAAAAGAGAATTGCGTTAGTATTTTTTAATCATATTTACTAATAAGATTTGCTTTTTCACTGTACTGTAATTAACATGAAAAGAAATTAAGTAAAAAAAAATTGTTTTTCAATCATTTCGATCATTGACCGTAGTTTCAATCATTGAAATAATATATATATTAAAAACAGAGTCAGCATAATTCTCTCGGCCTAATTTCAATATATAAATAAAATTTATAAATAAAAAAATGAATAACAAGTTGTGATAAGAAATACTCGTTACATAAAAGCAATTTGTCTATTTGCATATACGTAAACGTTAGACATAGAATTTGATTTGAATTTACATATTTAAAAAATTTAAATAACATATGAATTAATCAATTTTAAGTTTTAAGTATAGAAATTCTTCTAAAATTACATTTTTGAATAAGTTTGTCTTTTGTGATATTCCAATAAAATAGATGGAAATTTTGGTTGAAATACTCACAAACTCTGCATTTGCATATATTACATATGAATAACGGCTTATTTAAGTAAACTTTTTTGGGGAACATTGAATTTAATTTTTGGGGATGTTCAGTTCAGGTGCCATTATATTTCAGCGTATCAAATCAGATAAAAAACATATACACATACATTTTAGCTTAGAAGCTCGTTCCTTCTCTTATGTTTCTCATTAAATTAATTTGAAAAAGTTTTATCAGTCTTTGAATAATCATCAGATATCCATTAGCAATAAGTTACAATATTATACGTAATATAATAGCATATCATGCCAAGTAACTTTCGCAAAGAAAAAATTGTTTTTAAATCTTAAATTACTACTTAGGTTTATTTGAAGATTGAAATATTCAATATTCAATAAATTTTTCTTTATTTGTGCACAAATACTTGTTTTTGTCACAATCGTTAGTTTGCAAAATAGATAAGTTATATTAAAGGGTTGAGAGTTTTTCTTATTGTTTTAATGTAAATAACTTATTTAAATATACATCTTATTAATATGTTTATTTTAAAGTTTAACGTCACCTTACGAAAGATCTATATTATATTTCTAATTAGTCGAATAATTCTTTTAAAAATAAATTATAGACGCACAGATATGCTTGAATTTATTACTCATCATTCCATAAAAATGAATATATATAGATTTATATAATTTATTCGTCTAAAAAATGAAGTAGATGTTCATTTGAAAATAAAAATCATTTGAGAATAAATTTTCAAAACAAAATATTTATTTTAAGCATAAATCAAGAAAGAATAATTTCTTTTTATTAAATGCATGAGATGGGATTGTAGCAAGTACTTATGAACCTATAGCTAAAATTCCAAAATAACAAAATCCTGAAATTATAGTTATGTATTTTAAATCGAAAAATTATCAATATATTTGCAACATTTAATTTTTATTTTATTTCCTGAACAATGTGGCGCCGCTTTGTAGATACGATATTTCATTTCTTAGTGCAACCATTTTGCAGATACTTACGGTGTTTTTCAGTGTCTGCGATATTAATAATTTATAGATCCGTTAACACTTGTAATGCATAACAAGTTCGTAGGCTACAATGTCATAATTATAAACATAAAACGGTAATGTACATTGTACATATTCCACTGTTTATAATAATTATGAATTTCTATAAACTATAAACATAACATTTAAATAACTGCTATGTACAAAATACCACAATCACTATAATCGTTACCTACATACAATTTGCTTTTTTAACATCTGTTATAATGTACGCAAAACACAAATGACTGCTTGAGCAATGTTAAATGTAAATACTTAAAATAATCTATATTACGTAAGTAGTCTTGTTGATACACAAACGATTTTTTTTTTATATGACCTAATAATTCTAATTCATTTTGAAAAAAAAATATTCGTTTGTTTATATTGAATTACAACATAAAAAATAAAAAACAAAATTAATTAACAACCATAATTGAAGAATGGCAATAAATTAATATAAATTTGGTACGCAGCCTCAACTAGCAATAATGTTATTTTCTAATCCTTGTGATCCATACGAATTGTGGTTACCAAAATGTCTTCACGAAAATTTTAATACTAAGTCTTTATCTACTACTATTCGAGGAAATGTAATAGAATACCGATACGAAAATTAGAGCGATACTGAATACAAATTATCTACTACCGACGATGGTCTCAACTCTCAGCACTAAAATTTTTTTTTACGAATCTTTGGCAAATAATTTTAAGAGTTTTCAAAGGAAATTGTGTATAGTCCGTAAATAAATAAATGAAAAGCAAGAAATTATATCGTATTTAAATTATGATTCTTCATATATACTTATTTAATATAAAAAAACCCAAGTTTCAATAGAATTGTCGATAATCATATTAATATGCATTATTTATTTACGTTACGTTACTATAATAAATTGTTTGTTTTGTTTTACCTATTATTGAGTTTACTTTTCTCCTTGTTTCCTATTGGCTTCAAAGACACTGGTTTTACGTACTTTATTTAAATATAAGTGCTTTGAATCTAAGGCTACGACATTTTATCATTGTCTGTCTATGTTACCGGCGACGACGGTTTTATCATAATAATTAAAACGGCGAGCAGAGCCATTAAAACATTTTTATTATATTAACAATCGCATACTCAAAAATACAAAGAATAAAAAAACTCAAACATAAAATAAAGATTATTTAAATATTTTCAGAGAGCAAATGCCACTACAAATTTTCGGAAATTATTCATTTTTATTTGAATATTTTGTTTTATTTGTACAAAATATTTCACAGCAAAATTAAGAAAAGCGTAAGAAGAATTTCTTTTCAAATGCAAATATACTCAAAAATATAATAATAATACAAAAAAAAAAAAAACTGTTTACTTTTGCATTTATTTTATTACATTAAATAACACTTATCATATTTAATTAATTTTATGTTTCTATTTTATTATGAAAATTTTCCGCGTATTTTCTTTATATTTTTTTATTAAGAATATTCGAAATTTAAGGAAAGAACATTTGTTATAAGAATAAATATTCTGGAATTATTTGATTAAAGTAAATATTTTCAAAAGTAGAAATAAATGAATAGACAAATTCAGAATGCACCAATTAGTTGAAGAGCATTTTAATCAAAGAATGATGAACAAATAACAAAACACTTTAAATGGAAAACATGAATAACTATTGCAAAAACCTATAAACCTAAACAAATAATGAACATTTTAAATGAAAAATAAAAACAACTATTATGTATTATATAAATTGTGTACTGAAATTACAGATATATGAATTGCATTTTACTTAAATTAAAATATAGTTTTTCAATTCTCAACGAATTACTCTTATAAATTATAATTAAATTAAAGAATATATTTTCGAACAATTCAATATTCATGAACAAAGATAAATAATTTATATCAAGTGGCCTGCATTTGGTCTACATGTGGTCTACATGTGTTCTATGAAGATTTATAATAACATCCTTCTTTAATAAAATAATACGAATTATTAAGTAAAATAAATAAATATTATTTGTGGACAGTTTAAAATGATATTTTGATTTCAAGAGGTTACAAAATATAACGAACATCATTTGGATGAAATCCAAATCAAATTCAAGTGATTTAAACAACAAAGGAAGTATGCACGCACTAGTTGAACTTGGATTTTATATTTGATTTGTACTGACATTAACCTAGTTTTTATCATATGCAAATATATTCTAAATAAACATTTAGTTTAGGAAAATTCATTTCATATACATTGATAACTGAATTCAATTGGGGGTGAAATCGAGATTCAATCAAAATATTTTTGATCAAAATGTTTTTTTTCTTTTTCTTGAGAGTGAAGATTAAATGCGTATTTTTATAGTGAAAGGTTGATGTTTGAATAGCCTACATTTGAAAATCATCTTTATCCACAACAAGTTTCTTAAAATATTTTTCATATTCTTATTTTTTTCATATTATTAGTTAGCAATTTATCAGAAAAAATTATTCCATTTTTACATTCATAACTTTTTTCGGTTCTAGAAAAGGAAAAAACATAGCTAAGTAAAAATGGGAAAAGACTACTACAGAACGTTAGGCATAACAAAAGGTGCAACAGACGATGAAATCAAAAAAGCTTATCGAAAAATGGCATTAAGATATCACCCGGATAAAAATAAAACCATTGGCGCTGAGGAGAAATTTAAAGAAGTTGCAGAAGCCTATGAAGTTCTTTCGGATAAAAAGAAACGAGATGTCTACGATAAATATGGAGAAGATGGTCTTAAAGGAAATCGGGGTAAGTTTAAAAGATGCAATGAAAATACGTGCATACGAATTGCATTATTTTAATTGAACATTGAAATTTGTTTTAAAGGGACAACAAATGGCGGAAATACAACAAATAGCTTTTCATATCAATTTCATGGAGATCCGCGAGCAACGTTTGCCCAATTCTTTGGTTCCAGTAATCCGTTTGGCTCATTTTTCGATATGTCTGATAATTTATTTGAGAAAAATGTATTTGACAGCCTGGATACAGACACAGACTTCTTTTCACCTTTTGGCGGTTTAGGATCAAGACATGGACTGGGTGGTGCATTTAGGTATATATATTTGATATAAAATTATATAAATTTTGATATGATTTACTCACTCAAATATATTATTAATTAGGTCTCATTCGTTTAACGTACACACACCTCTTAAAAAAGAAAAAACTCAGGATCCTCCCATCGAGCACGATCTATATGCCACCCTTGAAGAAATCAACAAAGGCTGTGTAAAGAAAATGAAAATATCAAGAAGAGTACTTCAGGCAGATGGTTCACCAAAAAAAGAAGACAAGCTAGTCAGTATAGCAATTAAACCGGGTTGGAAATCTGGAACAAAGGTTACCTTTCAAAAGGAGGGCGATCAATCACGAGGGAAAATACCTGCCGATATTGTTTTTATCATACGAGATAAACCACATCCATTATTTAAAAGAGAAGGAAGTGATTTGAGATATACAGCCCGTTTAACATTAAAGCAAGTGAGTAGAGCACCAATTATTATAAACAATAAATATACAAGTTTTTATCATGTTGGCGTTCGGAGTATATTGTGAAATTGTTGATGTATTGCGAAGATATAATTTATAAAATATTTTTATTTTTACTATTTATAATAATTCAAGTAATATAAATAATATGTAATATGGTTAAATGCGAACCACCTAATAGAATAGTAAACATAACCACTTTAAACAGTGAAATAATAATAAAATCATTTAGAAACTAGTTTAAATGAATCAATTTACATATTTTTACTTATATTAATCTTTTATTATAAGCAAAACTTTGCTGTCTGACATTTTTGGCTTCCATGAATATAAGTTAAGCATATGGCCTCGCCAAATATAGACAAAGTCTTAGGTCATCAGACAAAGATCTTGAAAATTAATTGTGTGAATGTATGAGTTTGTAACTGAGATAAAAATTTATTTGCTTAAAATGTATGTAAAATAAAATGTTTTGGAAGAAGAAAATAATTTTGTTATTATTTAAGTGCCAAGAGTTTGTACGATATATTATAGATAAGATAGGAGTATGGATGAATTCTGTATTATTAATTGATTATAAATTTTCACCTATATTAAATATTAGACATGTTTAAAAAAAAACAACGATACAATCAATTCCTGTTAATATAGAATCTTATATATGTATATAAAAGTTATACGACGTTAATGTATGTTATTTTCCGTTGTGATTAAATTATTTCAAAAATAAATATTTACAACTATATACAGTCAAAGTCCAGTGTGATTACTGCAGCTCAAATATTTGTATATTTAAATTTAAATTATTCTTTTGGAATATACGAAGAAAACGAATTCAATATTCTACAAATTACATTATGAATATTAATTATTTGTTATTGTTTTCAAAACTGATATGGTTTTATTATTCAAAAATGTAAACACAAATTGCATACTCTGAAATATTATTAATAATAATAACAATATTATAATTTATCATTTAAAAACGCATTCAATTCAATTTATATTTATTTTATGCATTACATTGTACAAAACAGCCATGACATGAAGTAAGCATACAAAAAAAAAAAAGACAATTTTTCCATTTCCATAAAAATGCAACCATTTTTAGCATAACATAATAAAATAAGCCATAGCCATAAATATTTACAGAATAATCATAGTTCCAATTTTATTTTTATTCGATTTTTTTTTATTATTATTGTTTTTTTTTTGTTTTGCTTTAAGCAATAATTTATTTTCACACATAGGTATACCCATTATTATTATTATTATTATATTTTTTCTTTTTTTTTGCGCAAACATTGGAAAATCTAATTTAATTCTTTTTCTCTGCTAATGGTTATTTCTTTTCATTTTACCTCGCTTAAAAATAAATCGCACGTTAATCGATTTTATACATAAATAAACCAAGCAGATTGTGTCTAATTGTATAAAATTGTGTCGGCCGTAATAGAGTTAAACTGGAAAATTTATAAATTTTAATTGTGATTGTAAAACGTTAAGCCAAAGTGCTAATCAGCTAGAGTTGACATTAATTTTAATTGTTAAATAAAAGACAGGTTTCTTTTTTTTTGTATGTTTGTTTCTAACTTTATATTGACTACTTTGATGTTAATTGGGCAAAGTGTTTTGATTGATTTGTGTGACATTCACATTTAATTGTTTTTATGTTCAGTTAGATTTCGGTATTGTTGTAGATAGTTTGAGCTTTGTACAAATTCGCATAATGACTAAATCTGTAATGTCATTGTACATATTTTGTTTGTGCGTGTGCGTATATTACAAGCATCAAAATGTGGGATGCGATGATTCATGTAAAAATGAAGTAAAACATACAACAAAAAAAAAAAAAAAAAAATATTTAAATTTATATACTCGAAATAATTCCATAAATATTCAACAATTATACTTTAATTTATTTATATTTTCATGCATGTTTTACAAATAAATTTTTGACCATTTAATATGAGATTAAACATTTTTAAGCAATAAATTAATGTATTTTATTTATTTTGTATATTTCAGGCACTATGTGGCGTAGTATTTGAAGTTCCTACATTGACTGGTGACAAATTACGTATAAGCACAATGCAAGAAATCATCAAACCAAATACAGTTAAGCGAATAACTGGCTATGGTCTACCATTACCTAAAGATCCTTCAAGGAAAGGTGACATGTTAGTGGCATTTGATATTAAATTTCCAGATAAATTAAGTTCATCGGAAAAGGAGATTTTGAGTGATATACTACCGGCTTAAAAACAAAAAACAAAAAACAATCAAACAATTTAAGCTTCAATTTTTTTTTTTTTTAATAAAGTTTAATTTTTTTTAGTTTACAAATAAATGATAAAATATATGACGAATTAGATTTTTTTTTTTTTTATTAAATATTTGAATTGTGTGGTATCACAAAATCACACTCGCTTATAACGCGTGTAACTATTTTGTGATAAGGAAACGAATTGAGAAACATATTTAATTTGTTGAGCTGAATCAATTTTTGTTACAATTTTTATTTTATTTTATTATTATTTTAAGGTTACTAACTAAATGCAATCAGCGTAGTGTTTTTTTTTATGTTTTATAATTTAATTTGCGCACTATAATTATGTACTTACAATAATATTAATAAAAATGAAAGTAATAATAATAATTAATAATAAAAATAAAAATAATAATAATAATAATAATAATAATTAATAATATTATAATAATAATAGTTTTTATTGAAATTTGAAAATTAAAATAGAATGACATTTATTTATTTATGTATTATAATGAAATTATATAGCCTGCATTTTTCTTCTCGACTTTCGAAAATCTTTTTGATCTAATTCCACTATTATTATATTATTCCATATAGCATCTATTCTTTTTCTTTTTCTTTCTCTATTTTAACCAGTTTTATGTTGCCCTCTAAAAAAATTTAATACCACAAAAATGTTTCGAAGTATTCCGTTCTTGTAAACAGGTATTTCAATATAACAAGACACAAATCACATTCCATTTTGAATATAACCCACGTTCACGTAGCATAAACAAATATTACAACTGGTAATAATTCTTCAGGAAAACTATTTTTCATAAGTCTTTGACAAAAACGAACAATAAAAGCAAAAAAAAAAACCATCCGAAAAAGAAAAATAACACAACAATAACCGGAAAATCCACCACCAACCAACCATTAATACCATTATCAGTAGATAAAATAAAATGCAGTGAAGTCTATGTTAAATATTGCAGACATTGTGTATAAATTTTAATAATGAAAAAGGGAAACAAGAAAATGTTAAATGTTCACATTATTATAATTATTTTTGAATTAATTGTTACTGGTTTTGTACCTACGACGGCTGTACATGAATGTAATAATTACGACCAAGACCATCAGCATCAGTAAAGGGTTAGGCATTTAGTATAAAATGTTTGTGCGTACATTACAAGAATTAAGTACGCTGTATGAATAATGTTGAAATATTATTACATTGGAACATTTTGGTGCTTATTTGGTTATGTAATACTTGTTCATATTGTCACACTACACAATATGGGAGGAACTTGAAAATAATAAACGATGTCATTAACAGAAAGGAAAATTTTGTATAATTTTTATTTTTTATAATAATATTTTTGCTTACAATTATGTAAATGATAATTTTGAACATCTGAGTGAGGTTCATGGAGATTATATATATGATTCTATTTCTATCAGCGCTTCTATCTACATTATTAACATTTTTTTTTTTTTTTTGGTATATTTTTTTCTAGCTACCAATTTTAAGCGATAAAGATGAGCATATAATAAAAGCACGTTAGGTAAAAACATCACAAGTCACTTAGAAAAACATTCTCTTTTGTACATTTTTTTCTTGTAAATTATTATTTAAATATTAGTTCGTTCCCCATATAATTTTACCTCTTTTCTTGTTCGTTCGTTATACTATTTTCCCTTTAAAATTGTCAAGGGTATAATGAAAATCACTTTATGTAGTTGAGACGACACCTGAGAGCAGCTGAAAAGATGTTACCCAATATAATATGGCATTTATGAAAGGATATATGAGAGAGCATGTTATGGTTATAAATGATTTTAAAAAAAAGGTAGCTAGGTGAAATGGTATGGTTTTCTATGTTGCTATTATGTATATGTTTTCAATAGAAAAGTATTATCTTTCAAAGAATATTGTTTGTTATTTTCATGAGATTAGGTGTTATGAAAGCTAAACAACAGTACTTTAAACTATAATAAAGAAAGTGTCTCTTATTCTAAAGAATTTTATAAGCATTTGAGAATGAACAATATATGAACATTCTAAATAGAAAAGACATTCCGAATGCATCTTGATTTTAGTAGGTACATTGAAGTGATAAAGAAAATAATAAAGATAACATACAATCTGATATAATATAAAATGTATAGAAAAGTCTATCAACTGTTATGCTTTTAGTATAATGGATAAGGTGAATAATGGCATCTGATGCGATGCGTTTAATAGCAAAGTCGTAAGTATAGCACTTTCACTGGATTAGATATTTGAATGTATTCAGGTAGTTATTTGGATGTTTTCATATTATATTATATAAATTTTGCTTCATATTTGATCAAAATTAAAGCTTTGGTATCGTCGGTTTTCTTTTTTTTTTTGTCCAAAGTTAATTTAAAATTTTTAAAAGCTAAGCGATTTTAGTAGAGCTAGCCTAAGGCCACACTTTGGAGTTTCTTGGATAGACTTAACGTTTTCTTAAGTTAGATAGTTTTTTCCAGGCTTGCAAAAAAAAAAGTCAAAATCTATAAAGACGCTATGGCATATACGTTTTTAGCCCTAGCTTAAACGGCGGCTGTCTTTTTTAAATTGTTTAAATTGATGATTTATGTAATGTTGAGAATACAGTTAAATCTGATCCGATTAATTAATTTAATCTCTAGCCGAGAAAAAAAAATATTAAGGCATATTAGAAAAATAAGAAGTTTCTCTGATATCAGAAAGTATGCATGAAGAATAAATATCACATGTTTCTGACACAAAATGTTATATTTTTCTGTTATGCCTGAATTTTATTTTTAAATTGCTTTTTCAATTTCAATGCAATTTTTACGGAAATATCAAAAATAAATCCCTAATAAAAGAACTCATGGATTATATATTTTATTTTAAGGTAAATTTGAAAATATTGATTTATTAAAATTGTAAATAAACATTTAATTTTAATATGTAAGTACTTCCTTTCGAAATTTTTACTCTTTTTTTTTAGAAATACTTATAGAAAGAAATATCAAAATTCCAAACAAAAGTCATGGGTTCTTGCTCTTGGGTTTCTCTGCAAGTTGGTTTTATCTACAGGCACGATTTTTTCTTCAGAAGCCACTTGAAATTGATACGGCATAAGAATGGAAATGAAGCAACGTACTATTTCTATTAGCAAAAATTCTACGGAATAAAATTTGATTGAATAGTGAAACATAAATCAACAGTATTATCTTAACCTCATTTATTATTGTTACCTTATTAGTTGACGAGTAAAATTTCTACGAACCATAACCACTCGCTTAAAATAAAAGCCTGTTCGAAAGCACAACAGAAAATAATCTTCTAAATTAAAATCAAGTACTTTCAGTTAATATTATTCAAAGCAACTTTGAAAAACAGGTTGAATAT
>JAABKK020007307.1:0-25279 GCA_011634745.2 Catotricha subobsoleta
CTGCTCTAACTTCTAAATACGTAAACATAAATGGCTGAAATTTTGACAGACGTCTAATGAAGGATGAAGCTTCTTATGGATGGTTCACAATATTGCATACTAATACCCTCTATTATGATTATTCCAGACTTTTTGATTCGCCAAGTACGTAATTATTATTTTAAGTGTGAATTTATCTTTTTGAATTTTAAATACAATTTGCGAATCTAGAATGTGATCCTAACAGTAATAAATTAATATCGATATTGCGAAACAAAAACTGAAATTAAGTCTACTAAATGATTTTATAAATAAGCGATTTAAAATATAAATAAATACATAAATATTTATGATAATCATAATTAGTTTTTTTTCTTTATTTGCATTAATAATATACCAAAAAGTAATATAAACTTAATTGTGCATAAATTTGTGTCTAAATATCCAATGATCACAATAATAATATGTAAATGATATATGTATAATTATATCTCTATCAACAAAATGATAATAATAATAAGTTTTGAAATTTTATCATATTCACAATTCACAGCAAAATATATAATAATATAACTTTGAACACTTTATTAGCAAAAGTAATTACAGCCAATACACATTACAATAATTTTCTCATTTTTTTATTACTTTTTTTTTTATCAATAAATATTACAAAGAATATTAATCTTGCCAATTGTTTTACTCATAGCGTACCTACAATTTTATTATAATCATTAATATCATCAGACACAATATCCAAATGTGCAGCATCGTTGTTTCCTAGAAAATATTTATATCTGTGTGGTGGTGGAAATAAAATTGGTCGATTGGCTTTTTGCCTATGCACACCAACACCTTTCTCTAGTCCATCGGCACCATCATCATCATCATTTAATTGCAGAAATAGATGAAGAAACCGATGAAGAAGATTCGTTGGCTTTATGCCATTATGTACGAAAACTTATGTGAAGATTGGATATGGTCGGTATTTCATTGCAAACAGTTTCTTCTTCTTCTTTTTTGTTTTTTTGTTTTTAGAAATTTTATCTGGATACATTGTCTTCGTATGCATCAGGCATTACAAAAGTTAATAGCTGCTGATGCAAAAAATATGAAGATTTAAGTTGCAATAACTTTTGTTATATATCCTTTTAAATACCGAACTAGCTATAATGGTTTTTTATAAATATCTTAGTCTATTTTCTAGCTACCTAATTAATAGATAACAGAAATAATGTAGTATAGTAAATATTCGATAGCTTTAGAAAAAATCATATATTTTCTAGATCGACATTTGTATTAAATTATTTCTTGTATTTTTTTTTTTTTTTAAATTGAAATTATATTATGGAATCAGTTAACTATAAGTACTCGATATCAAAATAATTACTTAAATGTTTTTCATTAATCAAAATTATTTAATTATAATTCTTTTAATGTTTTAGATTCAAACTTATTGAAAATTTCAATTTAAATCTAGTTTAAAAACAAAGAAAAAAAATATAAAATACTGATAGATTTTTATTAATAATCAATCAAAAAAAAAAACAAGAAAACCAGAAAACCAGAAAACAAAATATGAAAATAATGAAAGAAATATATGTATAAGTAAGCCTTTTGCAAATAAAACAAAATTAATTTAAAAAATTTTGTTTGTCTCTTTTTCTATATTTTATAATCACAACAAACTTTAGTTTCAATATTTTTATTCTCGCTAATAAAATATTTATTTCCCTCGTCTTTAAATACACCTGAACCTAAACAAAATCTAAAAATAAATAAACGAAAATAATAACATGTTTCTTTTTCGTTATTATTTTCAAATTAAATATAAATTTTTAATCATATTTAAGCGCCGCGTTATCACTACTACCACCCGCCTATCTAACATTTGTGTTTGATTCGTGTAATCTAGCAAGCAAGCAGCATAGGAACCAGATAAGTTCACATAATATCGACTATGGCATTTTAGAACATAAAACATTCTTTTTGTTTTTTTTTTTTTTTATTCGTCGTCTTAAATATTTTATTTGTTTGAAAAATTTGTCTGTTTATTTGATTAGGTTGTTTGTTATACAATATTTACCTAAGCATAGGTCCAATAATATGAAATACGAAGAATATAAGAAAAAAAAATTAATTTCTTATCCTCGAACAACAGACCAACCAAATCAAGAACAAAATTGTTTATTTTTTTATTTTATTTTTTTTTTATTTTATGGCTTTATGGTTTTTAGCAAAGCAATGAATGAATGAATTGAATGAGTGGCATGGCGTGTCGTGGCGTTTAAAAATTCTTCTTTTTTTATATTTATTTTTTAGTATGCCGGGAAATAGATGATGAATAAAAAAATCGTGTGTATTTTTTTCGCTCTTTTTTTTTATTATTATTTTCGTTTGATGTGGCGTTTGTAATATGATTTTGAAAATTGATTGTTGAATAAATTAAAATAATTTTAAAGTTTGTTGGCGGAAATTGTGTTATTAAGTAAGTAGTTCATTTCATCTTGTACGCGCGTATATACGCAATTATATATACATAAAATTTACCGTTTCCAATTTTTAATTTTTATTTAATAAAAATAATATTCCAAAATGAATCATAATATGCCATCACACATTCAGCAGTTGAATAGAGGATGCGGTAAAATTACAAATAAAAATGATGAAAAAATTACATAAAATATGATGTTCGTTAATAATACGTGTTGTAGATACTCTGCTTTATTATATTTTTATTAAAAACATTTTAATATAAATATTTTTATATATGAAAATTGTATGCCAGTTATGTACACATTTCTTTCTATAGTATCAAGCCTTTATTAAAACTGAATGCTTCCTAACATTTTTTTGATTGATTTATATGACGGATAATGCAACCTTTAGGTTCTCATTTAAAAGGTGATAAAGATAAAACCCTATATATGCTAAATAAAATACCGATGTGAATTTTTAACATATCTTTACTACACACTGGGTTTCTCTCTCTCTCTCTCTCTCTCTGCATATATATATTTATATAGTTTGGTTTAGACTTTTGGTTTTTGTGTAGATAGTTTTTGGCAACGCATAAATATTCAGATGGCAGGTAATATCTTTAGCAATCTGCTTTTTTTTTGTGTTGCTTTGTTTTTTTGCTTTCCTTAAATTAATGTTATTATAAAGACACACCATGTCTACTTATAGTGAACTTATATAGAACAGAAGAGAGAGAAAACCCCATCATATCGCCACTAACTGCCAAATGCACAGCCGTAATCAGAATCAAACGTATACAAGAATGTTTTCTTTTTCTTAGTTTATATATTATTTTCTCTTTTTATTTATTTTACTTTTATTATGGTGCCCATGCATGTTTCCGCAATCCGTAAGATTTATTGCTTGTAATTAAGTGTACTTTTTTTTCTCAGGTGTAAAACATATAATATAATATTTATTTCAAAATTTGTGAATTGAGTTTGATTAGGTCTTTTTTTACTGTTTGTAATATAATATTTCTACTTTTTAATACTATTTAATACGACAATACACAAAAAAAAAAAACCATTCCTATTAATAATAAAGAAGAAAAATGATAACTATTCCTATTATAAAAATACATAAATAAAATATATAATACGAATTCACGATGTATATTCTCGTGTGATATATATATATATGCTAATAGATGATCTTATTCCTTATATTGTGGCTAAAAATATAATATAAAAATAATAAAAATTTCCGTTTTTCTACTGAATTCTGTACTTATGTTTTGTTATCTACTAATAAATTGTTATACATAATTGTATCCGAATATTTAACGGTTAAGCTCTACACTTTTCTATTCAATTTTCCTTAATTGCTTTAAATTCTTTCTGGTTCATAAAACAATATAACAATAAATGCTTTGCCTACATATTTTATGAAAAACTGATTTTTGGCTAATATTTAATGGGATTCCTACCTTTTGAATCTTAAGCTAATTGTTAAATGAGTTTATTAAGTGGATAATATCCTATCAAATGTTATGACATCCGTACTAAATTAACTGTATCGGATACATTCAGCTTCAGATTGTACATAATAGATAATCCATTGTACTTGATACTTGAAAATGTTATTGTAGAATAATTACATGAGTACTAATTAATGAACAACAGATACAATATAGAATCTATGGGATAGGAAATTTGTGTCTCTATATACTATGTAATGTATCCTGTATATGCATTGTAGTGCATTGAGAAAAAAAATCACCATTAGGCTCAAGAACTTTTCTTCATTTTTGAAAAAAATGAACTATAGGGATCGTGATTTTTTGTTCACTTACTTTTGACTTTTTCTCAGGATTGGCTGGACGGATGTTAATGTTTCACCCACCGTTAGATGCCGAATCAAAATGTTTTCAAAATATATAGGTTTTAGTTTTCAGTTTAAAAAATAAAAAAAAACGTCTTTATTTCTTCAAAAAAACATTATTTTTTTAATTTTACGACTAGAAGATTCAAATTCGTAATTTTTATTGTTTATTTGTAATTTTTTTTTAAATTTTGAATAAATTCGAATTTAAAGCTTTCATCTATTATGAATTTAAAATATATGTCACTGAAATTTACACTAATAAATATCCTATCGCTTCCAGGATGAGCGCAAAAGTAAGATTAACTCTAAATAATGCAAAAAAAACTGTGACAAAGTACCTTCATTCTTGGGCCCTTCAATTATATATTGACTAATATATACATATTACATATATAGGTGTAACAATTATATTTTTGTTTAATGTTACAATGAATAAATAGATAAATAAATAAATAGCCTTTTCGGACAATTAATTTCACCAATATTAATAAGAACAAATGTAGCTCTGCGTAAGTAACATCGATATACTTCATAAATAGTATACACATCCAGCTGTGTTATTTCAAATTCTAAGAATAAAGAGTTCCTTTGCCCCTTCAGTTCCATTAAAATGTATAAATTCAAATGCCTTTTAATTATTCATAAAAAATCATTTTATAATCAAAAATTAATAAAAAAAAATATTATAGTTAAATTTCTGTAATATTTCATTTTTTCAACCATCTAAATGTCATCTCTGTCCATATAAACTATCTTTAGTATAAGCCTGAAGTTATCTATCACATACATTTATTTTCGTGTTACTTTATTAAATTTTATTATTGTATTATAAAAGTGACAATAAAAAAAAAGTGCAACATGTGGGATATTTGTATTTTTTTTTCTATGCAAACGAATAGCAGTATATTTCAAGCCCAAACCATCATCTCTTTAAATATATATATATAAAAAATAAAATATAACATTAGTATTCAAACGTAATATTCTTTAAAATGACTGGAGGGCGCAACCACAAACACAGCAGTGACAACAAAAAATCATCAATTTTATTGAGCTGTATTTTGATTTTATATTAAACTTAGTATGTAGGTACCGATTCCAGGGCTATATAAATGTGTACAGTTTAAAGGTTAGGTAGGCATGAGCAATGATACTATAATATGAATAAATGGTGTGTGTATCTACCTAACAATAAACATAATATTATATCAATAATTTTATTTTATTTTATTTATTTTTTTTATTTTTGTGTGTCAAAAGATTGAATTCGTTTTTATTTATATAATATTATATATATCGAAATGAGAATGAGTAACTTAGTGAATAACAATAAAAAGAAAAATATTTCGATTCTGTTTTGGTTTTGGCTTTGGTAATAATATTGAATATGGATGGGATAGAAGCATTGATATAACAAGAGTTGAATCATTGGATTCACCATTCGCATAGATTTAAAATGGGAGTGATTTTTATACAAAATATTTTTTCTTTTTTTTTTTTGTGGCATGAATGGGCTTTATAAATATTATATTATTTTATTTTTTGGAGTTAACCTATTGCCACAGCAGCCAAAGCAATTTTTTTTTCGCCGTTGATGAGTAAGAATGTGGTTGTGATATAGACGAAGATAAGTACCTCTGCATTAGAGGCTACAGGCAATAAAGTACTGTACGTTCAAGTAACACAAGGAGGTATTAAATTGAATTTATAAAAACGAAGAAAGGAAAAAAAAATAAAGAGAATTACGTGCATCTTGTTTAAAAATGATGAGAACTTTAAGATAACAACTTGACACACAACACATCTCTTTTTTTTTTCTTTTTCTTTTTTCTTTTATTATTGTATTTATTTTAATATTCTGTTCAGAAAATTTGTTCCTCAAAAAGAAAAAAAAAATTATTAAAAAAAAAAAAAAAAAATATTCTTTCACTATTAAGTATTATTATTTTATTTTTATTTTTTATTTTTTATTTTTGTGTGGTAGACATTTATGGATGGAAAATAATGTCTTTTTATCCTTTTATATGAAAAGTACATATGTTTTATTATGAATGGTTTCATTCGAATATGTAAGGAACTTTTTATTTTACATATCTCATATTTATTATAATATCCATACACCGAATTTAATTTATTCAGATCTCGTAAATCTGTAAATTTTTTTTCTTCAGAATTTTATGTACACAGCCGAATATTAAGTGTAGGAGTAGTGTGTAAATGATGTGGATTTTCGTTTTCTGAACAACAACACCATCAACAAAATATTAAAAGAGAAAAAAAAAATAAAAATTATGTTAAATATGTCCATGTTGAAAAAAACTACGTGATATATTTTTCATTCTTTCTTAATATTATTGTATCATTTCACTGTTGTCCTCTTCATCAAATTTTTTTTTTTTTTTTGGTTAGTATTGTCTGTGCTTGTTTTGTATGTTTTAAAAATACGAGAAAAAAATAAACAAATTATTTCATTTAATTTTTATTATTAATTTTTACGTGGTGATTTTACACGATATATGTGACCCATTATTGTAAAAATGAATAATTTTGGTGTCACATTGGTTTTGTTTTCGTTTCGTTTTCTTTTAGTTTATTCTTTCTTATACGTATAAAATATTAAGAGATTTTTGGGGTGTTATTAATGGAGTAACAGCAATTCGGTCGAAGTACATGTTGGAATTTAAATATTTTTTTATTTTATCATTATTATTCTGATAACATCAGCATTCATTTTAAATACTGCTATATTACACTGAACATCAACTAAAATATATACAGTTTGTACATTACACATGCACATTATTATTATTTGACCGACATAAGCACTTCGATCAAATTGAATGTAATCAGTTCCATCTAAATATTTTAAGCAGAAAGAAATTCTATCCAAATATTTACTGTATTTAAAACTCATATTTCTCACTTAAAATTCCATATGCATCATAGATTTTTTATGGATGATTACAGATCTATCTACCATATCTATTTATTGGGTACTTCTTTTATTACAAACTATTATTTATGGATGTGCCAAAGACGATAGAGAACAACAACAAAAAAAAATTTGTTATTTTAAGAAATTATCCTGTAGAAAATGTTACAAAAAATAAATAAATAAACAAGCAATGGTTGGTCTTTTTATGTTGTTGATGGACTTTCAATATTTCAAAAATTAAAAAAGAAGAAGAAGTAAAAAAATAATAATGTAAAAAAAAGTAAAAGAGAAAAAAAATGATCCAAGGCATAAAGCGAAATCGATAATTCTTATAAAAGCATTACATTGTTTTGTTATAAATTGTTCGGTGTGTGTGGTTTTATAATATTTGTATGTACCTTTTATTTTTGTATTTAAACATATTTTGGCAAAGAAAAAAAAAAAAAAACAAATTGCACATTTTTGTTCTCAACAGTTTTGTTTTGAAAGGATCTCTTTTATATTGTAACCGATGGTTCATTGTCACAGTCCAATATCAACAGCAGATGTAACATCGCAATGTACACCTATTTCTTTTTCTTTATTTATTTGTATTTTTTTTTTTTTTATTTAAATGATAAGTGGTTGAAGAATATTTTCACACACAAATATAGATAGATGGATGTTTGTGTGCATTGAAACCATTTTAGATGATGTTAAATGAAGGCACCTCGAAGGGTAACATAATATATTATAATAATAATGTTTTTGCTACTTTAGAAATGTTTTGATAGAAATATTTTAGTAGTATGTATAACCAATATTACCAATATTACCAATATATAAATATTAAAGTATTCTTTTAAGATTACTGAGTTTTTAAAGACTTTTTGAATTGGTAAAAAAAAATCATATTTGCTTGTTTTACTTCCTTTTGATAGTAAAAGTCTATTGAGATATTGAATTCAGTACAAATCGTATAAGAAAATTCATAATAAAATTGAACATTAGAATTGTAATACCGTTTGTCAATTGTGATTTGATGTAAATATGTATATATATATTTATATAAATTAAGTGTTATTGTAAAAAAAATAGATGATACATATTTTTATTATGTTCCTTGTGTGTGGTCTTTATTATTTTGGTTAAATGTTTAAATTCAAACTACAAAAAAAAAACAGTCAGTTTAACATTAATGAGATTTAAGCTTATACAAGAAACTTATTCACAATAAATGAGTACATTGTTAAACAGAACAAAAGGTAATTAAAAATTTAAACTTAACCATTTCTCTTTTATCCTGAGTGTAAACGAAGCCAGAATGCTATGTGATCTAAGTTATGTATCAAAAAACAAAACTACTATAAAATTATTATTTTTAACATAAATATTTCCAAGCAAGTACATGAATTTTTTATTTTTTTTACTACACACTCAAGCTAGTTTTAAAACAAGAAAAATAAAACATATTTATAAAAATCTACATAATTACAATTTCGTTATATTTCTTGCATTTACAACATCATAACCTTCATAAGGTCATTCCGTTGCTTTGGATAATTGGTAATATTACAATGTTATGTTATGGTGATGATAAAAAGTTCGCAAAGTCAGTGTTCTGTTCATCGTCATTATACAACGAAAAAAAAAATAATAATAATTCCTCACTCACAATTCACTGAAATTTATACGCACAAACAAAATATTTTTATATATATTTTATCAAGTTATAAGTTATTTCTAACTTACAGTAGTGGTAAAACTGGTGTATAAAGAAAGAATATTAACGAGATTTATTAGTGTAACGTTTTATATGCGAAATCCTAATTTGTAATGAGGAGTAAGCAAGTTTAGTATTTCTTGGATAACGAGCAATTACTTATTTTATGTTAAGAAATCAGAGATAGGTAGTTATAATAAAATGGTTGGGCCCATGGAGAAGGCTCATGAGAAATTGTGGTCGTTCTGTGTGTCAGTTATTATATTTATATATTTATTCATATTTATTTTTTTTAATACAAATTATATTGAGAAGAAAAATGTAATTCATTTTTTTAAACATATTTTTATGTTTTTTTTTTTTTTAGTTACTCGTAATTTGTTGTGTTTTCATTTTAATTTCTTTTCGCAAGAAGTGATTTACTATTTCTTGTATAAATTATTTTATTTATCCACAATACTAAAACAAAAATTCTAAATATACAATTCTGATTAAATTATCATCTGTTTTAATGGCAAAAGTTTTCAGTATTTTTTTTTTCTTTTAATTTTACTGGTTTTAAATAAAATCATAAAATTTATTCGAAAGTGGTAAAGCGATGATAATTATTGAAACATTGTAAATATTTCCAACAAAAAAAATAATATATATATATGTTCGTCAATAAAACGTTTGCCTCATGCTTTTTTGTGTAGGCGTTGGAGCTCAGAGAAGTAGAATAATAATTAAATTATAAATCTTCGATATTATTAATAAATATTTTACGAATATGGTTATTTGCTTATAGTTAAAATTCTTTGTATTTTAATTAAGAAATCTTAAATATAGAAATATATATATACTTTTTTTTATTATTATTGTTTTCAAATAATTTGAATTTAAGAGTGGCTTTTGTGCAGTTTATTCATTTATTTTTTTGGAGTGGCGTAGGTTGTTGATAAAATTATACAAAAGATTCCTGATTTAATTAGGATTCACTTTTAATGATCATATAAGAGTACAATTAAAATTTATATCCTTGCTAAAAATATTTTAAGGTCAGTGGCACGCACACAGATATTATGAAATTTTGTAATTTATTTTTGAAAAATATTTAATTGTATGATAAATTTACATTAAATTCAGCTACATATAATTAAAATAAATGAATCATTTCATTATTTAAAATTAAATTTTTATCTGCGTTCAGTGAATTTAAGAGACTCACGTAAATTGATTCATCAACTATCGTTTACCTGACGACCTCAAATTCTTATCTTTTCGAAACAATTAATTTACTGTTCAATAGAAATTTACTCAGATTACATAAAAATTCATATAAAACAAATGGTTTTTTTCTTTTTTTTATCAGCACAGCAAAACAAAAATGAATAAACCAGGACCGAAATTGAACGCTTATAGAAATGTGTTATATAATAATAATAATAAAAAAAATATATAATTTTGGAATATCGCCGTAAACATAAAATAAAAATTTAACATTGGCTCAGTGTATTATTTTGTACTTTGTGTGCAATAAAACAAAAAAAAAAGTATGTTATAATATTACATATGCGATGTTTCAATACGTACGTATTATTATTTAGCTCTAAAGGTAATATGGTTGGGCGGCTCTTCAGGTGAAATTTTTGTAAAGGCGCGAGAAAGCACACGATTAAGAATAAAATTTTATGAGCTTAGGTACTTTTGTTGCACTTAACGTACACATTTTTATATATGAGAGCCAGAGCCATTCATTCCATATAATATAATGCATTTTGTTGTTGTTGTAGAAAAATTATGGAGATAAATTATGTCTAGAAGGAATATTTTTTCGTTCTTTAACGATATGCCGTTTTAACATGAAAGTGTTAAGTAATATAACATGACTTAAAACATTCTTCAGTACATACCAATACAGTTATTTGAATTTGAAGCGGTTCGTTTAAATTTTTTAGGCGTATTATAATGTTTTATATACCTACATTATTTTACATGAAGTGAGCCAACAATTGTATCGAAAATTATATAACAGAATACTGCGATATTTACCAAATTAATGTTTCAGTGTAAATCTTTTTGAATCAATGTTATAACTTTATCTTAAATGCCATATATAAAAATATATAAGTAATATCTTGATATAAATGGGAAATTATCGCGGTCTTTTGTTTATCTATAGCAACGTACGCATTAATTTCTATTATTCGTCACAACAGCAAAATCTATTACATTGATTTCATTTAAGTGTGGTACTATCTAATTGAATGATAAGAATCATTATTTAAAGTAAAAAAAAATCATGAATTTTTCAAATTCAATTCCGCATATTTTTTTATATTCAGGTCGGTTTAATGAAGTGCTAGTAATTTAATAGGCGGAATCAGAAATATAATAACATCGAAATGCTTGTCATTTTGCTTGCGTGTCCATTGCTATTATTAACGGAAACGTAAGTGCATGTGGAAAGTATGTATATTGTGCAATACATGGAATATGTTGCATCTTATGCAGGCACTTTTAACCCAACATAATATTCAATGGGAAAACATTCAGAGTACGTACGAGAAATTCTTATTATAAATGACAAACATAGTTTAACAAAAGATTTTTCATTTAATTTAATACATTTGATGATTAGAATTAATGGCGGTGTGGGGCACCATAATCGTCATTATTATTATAATTATTATTATCATCATCATCATCATTGTCATGATAGCTAGTGCCTTTCGTATAGTTAAATATTTATGCGGACGTAGACTTTGAGGTTTATCTATAGTTGGGTACGCAGCGTAGGAAATGACTGAGTACATACACCATTAGCAAAACATTAATTTTACAACCGTTCAGCAGTATAAACGCGATGACTACAATGAAAACGACGACGTTATATTATTTGGATATGGTGGCGGGTGCGTTGAAAATGCATCATCATAAGACTATAAATCTTATGCAGTCATCATGAACATACCTACATTCTACTATTAATAGCTATTTATATAAAATGCATAATGCAGTATAGACAATACCACATAACATGTCATAAGCAATGAGGAAATATGAAAAATGTATTTTAGAAAATCCATAGTTTCATGTACTATTCTAATCTGTTTGGTGGTTATTATATAGAGACTGGTACACTTTATTATAAAATATTTTATTTATAGGTACCATTTGAAGTTTAATACAAGTGACTGTGAAACATCGACAATCAATTGTGGATATTATTTTATTCGCCTCGCATAGACCAGAAATAGCAGGTAAACCGGTATAATACAAAATAAATTCAAACAATCAATAATAATAATAAATAAATTGTATAATATTCGCATAACGTTCAATTTCAATATTGCCATAAAGACACCTAATGATCATCGAATCAGTTATTTTGTATAATAGAATAAATGATGTAATATAAGCATTTATCGCATCTCATAGCTATTTAATGTTCAATATGTTCACTCTAAGTACGTACATATGTACAATATGTGTGTACTAGTAACATTACCAGTACGTACACATAATATAATTTTAAAACATATTATTATAGGTTTAGTTTGTATATTAAGTGAATGACCATATAAATAATGGACAAAATCAAATACAACATCTTTTGCGTTTGATCTTGAACTTGATGGTTTGTTGTACATGTGCGATAGTTATTTATTTGTACTAATAAATTGTTTATTATTAGATTAACTCTGTTATTATAGCTATTAAATAAGACGATGTGATGCATACCTATACTTACCCATATAACAGTAGGTGCCTTTTTATGTTTGTGTGGCTTGTAACAAGTACTATGATATAAAAATGAGAAAAAACCGTTTCATAGTTTTTTTTTTGTCTTTTTTTCGTTTCTTTTGGTAAATTTGATATAACTTGTTTTATTTGGTAATCCAAGCAAATTTAACTGACTCACAGTGAATAAATTTATAGTCACAAAAAAAAAAAGAGAAAAATACACACATCAAAAATATGCTACTTTGCTTTTGATTTGAAAATATTTTGCATTTTGATATTTATTTTATGATTATTTGACATAATCGATCGTAACACTATTCGAAATCAAATCAGTAAATATTTACGAAATAAATAGTTACGTGTCGAACAGTTAATAAAATAAGTTGTGTGTCAGGTGAACTTTTACTTGCAAAATATGTTTTTTTTTTCTTTTATCCATTCGATGATGTAAGAAAATCGTATTTATTAATTATATTTTGAATTTATATATACAATATACAAGCTCTGATTTTAATTAAAAGATTAATGTAATAAGTAGCATTGAAACAACAGAAGTAATTGTGATAAAATAATGCATTAGTACCTGTATAATTATTTGCTCTACTTAATCAGAAGGTACGTATTTCTTCTTTGAGTTAGGAAAGTAATTAGATTGAAAAGCATACATTGATTTTGAATCCTTAAAAATCACTAAAATACAAATAAGAGTATAAATATATTCCAATCATTAAATGAATTAGGGGTATACCAAGGCTTTGTACTTCGTAGATTTTGAAAGTTTATATATAAAAAACAAGAAAGACTATAAAAAATGGATTTGTATCCAATTTATTTATATGCACTACATGTAAGTTGTACGGGTCCGGTCTCCACTCGGTCACTTTAAAACGTAGTATAAGTATTATCCTTATCCACCTATTAATTTCTGAGAAAAACAAAAAATAACAAAGAATTGACCTTTGCCCATGACGTTTGATCTTTGCTCATGACCTTTGACCCTTTAGAATCATGCTCAGTTTCGGTCACTCTACAACATAGTATCATTATTATACTTGTCCACCCATTAGTTCCTGAGAAAACTAAATAAAACCAAAAATTTGAAAAAGAACATTTGACCTTTGACCTTTCGCCATGACCTTTGATTTTTTTTTAGTTGATATCACATTCAGTTGCTCTACAACATAGTATAAGTTTTATCTCCATCCGTTTACTAGTTCCCGAGATCAAAGGGGGGACAGACAAAAAAAAAAAATTAGTGGATCGAACCTCTCAGCATCAGGCCTCAAAGGCCCATTAAGCATCCCCAGGTATGTATAGTATGGTACACTCATCTTCAGACAATACCAAACATAGCCTAGTGAGTCCGCTGTTAGGCAGTTAACGTACCCGGTTATATTATTGTACAGCCGAAATTTCTATTTATCGTGTAATGATGAGAAACTTTACCAACTGGTTTACGTTCATGGTCAATGCACAGCATCATCCTAACCAAAATGAGTTATGCCATTAACAACGTCGCTCTCGCAGTTGAACAAATATTTATCATGTCGTTACATATTACACATACCTTATTGGTCTGCAGTCTCAACTACACCTACTGACCTAACTAACAATTTTACGTGTACGGCAGAGTACATGGGATCGATGGCTTATAATGGTACGCTTCCAAAGCACCCCCAGAGAGAATTCCACAGGTCAGAAATGACTCCAATTACAATTTCCAGTAAATATTATACTTAGAAAAAACGCCTGGACCATTTTTGTTTTTGACCTTATCGGGACTCGATCCCAGGTCCACAAGCGGAGGATCTGGTCTAAATTTAACAAGAATACTTATTATTTCAATTATTATTTTATGTGACGTATATCTTTTAATATTCCAATTCTAATCACATTAACGTAAAAACGGACTACAATGAAATGAAAATTAATAGTGACTAGTTTATTTGAATAAAAAATAAAGACCGCTGTAGAAGAATCACTTATTTATAATAATTTATATTAGAAATACATACTAAGAATGAAAGAAGCATTGTGGAGCGAAATTTGCGCACAATTATTTGGAATGCTATAAGAAAATTTTTGGTTAAAGATCTTTCAGTAGAGATTAAAAATACTGAATTTTATTTATGTTACTTTGTATGGACGGTTTCTCTATTATTTAGTTCGGCTGTGAATGCAGCTCAAGTGTAACGAATTTTAAAATTGTTGCTGTGAGGTGTGAGGTATTAAAATCTTTTTCCTAATATGTATTATCAACTTCATTATCGCGTATACGCTTATTGTAACATTCATTTTAAAATACAAGCATATGAAAAGAAACGACAAAGAAGAAAAAAAATAAGTTTGTTTTAATTTACTTTTGTTTTGTTTATGAATAAGTTATGCATTACAATTATGCAGACAAAAGAAATCGTTTGTATTTTAATATATTTAACAGCGTTCATTTATAATTTTTTTAATAGAAATATTTTCTAAGAACAACCAGTAGTAGCTTTTTTTTTATATGGTTTACCACATCGATAATCGATTAAAAAACTGTTGAATGATTTTATACTATTATTATATTTTTGTTTCTGATCATGGTTTAGTTAAGTCATTTAATTATATACAAACTCAATGATACAAATTGATTACAAATATTGGGCAATTTAACTTTTATTTTATTTTTTTTTTAAATTTTTGATTGGCATTCATAATAAGGTTTAGTTTTTATTTTTCTATGTTTAATTTTTATTAATTTAACGTAAATTATAAGTAATATTTTAATTTGATTTGTAGTATTTAGAATATATAAAAAAAAATCTGCTTGGTAAATATTTGTTTCATTTAAAAAAAAAAAAAAACTTTATATACATTTTTTAACCATGCGGTTTCATATTTACTTTAGTTTGAAAAAAAAAATCATTCGTTATATTATTTTTATACGAAGACCTAAACTATTCTCAGGATTTATAGTGTTCACTGGGTGATTTTATAAAAATATAAAGGTTTTGGAGTTCATCTGATTTTTGGTTTGTGAGACCAAAAAATGTGGTACATCGTCCCCAAAAAAAAAGTCTTTTTCTGATTTTCATTGGATTGAGTGAACGGATCGAAACTAAAACCCATATAAGTTTTTCAGTAGCAGAGCTTCTCCATCTACTGAATGATCGATAATCAATATCTGTGTGTACTAAATCTTGAGAAACAAAATAACTATAAGCAAGTTTAATATACCAAAAATTAAATAGCATTGTTAGCTTGTATGAATTCATACATCAATAGCGCATACTACATACTCTAATTAAACATGGAATGAATATCTTTCCTATATAAAGCAAAAATCTACTTGTAAATATAATTTTATAAATTAAATCTCACAAGCCATTATAGACTACTTAGTAGGTACTGTGCTAACATTACGAAAATACAATTATAATAAAGGAATATAATTTTTAGATAAAATCTTTATTTAAACTAAAAAGTCTAATTATTTGGTTAACCTAAATATTTTCTGGTCTGGTTAACATAAATATAAGTTTATACGCTGAACAAAAAGCTAAAATAAAAATAAAATATTGATTACATCATAAAATATGTTTCGGAAATAATGCACAATATTTCTTACATTTGTTTTATTATACTTTTTATTTTTTTTTTGTCAAACCCATAATATTGAATGACAACTTTTTTTTCTTATACAACAGATTTCAAGTAGAGTAGGTAAATATCAAGTACCTACTGCCTCGATAGGATATAGAAAAAGATATAAAAAGCATTTAAACAAAGAACATTCTATTTTTCAAATATTTTTTTTAGATATATTTTCGTATTCATAAAATAATTCTATACTTTAAAGAGGACATTTAGTTGACAAATTAAAGCTTTTTCTGGAACCATACCAGATGTGTCCTCGCGATTAAAATGCTGCTTTTGAATGTAAAACATAAAACGGTCGCATCGAATTTCCTGGATTGTATATAATAACAATGAACATTCAGCATTGCACTGTACAAAAAAAAAATATAAATCCAGTGTATAGGAATTTTATAACGATATGAAAATGAATACCAAATTTGAATATGATGTAGAATTTATATATTTAAATAATAGCCTATATATTTAAATAGGATAGCCTAGTCTAGATTAAACGAATATTAAAATATAGAATTTCAAAATTGGTGTATTTTCAAGGTATAACAACTATGGAGGTAGACTCTCTAATTAATTGTTCTTACTCTGTGCTAGTTTTCATAATGTCCCAGATAGGATTTTTTTTTTCCGATATTAAAAATGTGTCTGTTTACTAAGAAATACAATTAAATTTACAGGGTTTAATTCTTGATATCGCAGTCTATTTTGTTTACGCATTTCAATATTGACTATCTATATAGAAATATGTATATACTGATTTATAAAATTTAACAATTAAGAAAGTAAATCTTACATGATTTCAACAACCACCATACTATCACAGATCTAGCTATCAATTAAATTATTTTTGATATCAACGTTTATAATAAAATATTTACTGGAAGTGCATCCAATAGTGAATTAGAATAGATTAATATAATAATTAACCAATAAGGAATAGTAAACCGAATACATATCTCCAATATTCGTTTACATTTCTAATCAATCCTTGATTTTAAATATTATGTTTTGTAATACAAAAAACTCGGAAAGATTATAAAGAAAAAACTTTATTTAAAACTCTCACTGTAGCAGTTTCTACCAGGGGCGTATATAAATCAACCATATCTCAGCTTCCAATATATTACGTTTAGTTACATGGCATGACTGTTACTTACATATAATATTTCTAAATTTTGTACATCTATATATTTTGGTCACAAACTCACATGATGTTATCTTGTTTCTAATTAATTTGCTTGTTATCTATGTAAGAAATTCTAAACTACTGCTTTACCGAACCATATATACCATTCTCTATCTACCTAGTATTATAAATTTTATTATGTATATTTCATCGAGCAAGTAGTTATCATCGAATATAATAACAACGTCTAACATGTAGATGTAGTTAATCCACATTGCACATATCCAACAATAATAAAATAATAACAACCAAATGTACAAGAAAGAGCCAGCAGCGCGACGAAGCGAAGATGAAAAGGTTTAATTTTCTTATATGTTCATGTTACCTTCATAAATCTTGTTTATATGTTTTTTTTTTTTTAGTGTATTTGATATTTGTAAAGACATGTTTAAATGCAAGTATAACCTTTTTAGTGGAAGGTTATAATCCAATATGTTTTATAATAATAATAATAAAAAAAATTAATAATATAATAATAATAATAATAATAATTGATTTCTTTAAAAAAGAAACCAAAATATAAAAACAAAATTACGGCAAATTAATGGTCTCTATAATATGAAACCAAAAATATAGAAAATAAAGAAAAATTTACAAAAACAATATGAATCATTTATCTAGATCATATGTAATATTAGTTCAACACAGGCCAAATCATCAGTACCTATGGCCTATCCTAAAAAATAGTAACGTCGTATCTTGGTTTTTTTGTTTTTTTTTTCTGTCAAAAATATTTATTGAAAAATGTATATTGTTATTACATATAAAATAAAAATGAAAATAATGCCATCTACCGAAATGTGGATTAAAATCTATAACGGATTTTTTCCTTTCAATGTTGCATTTGAAAGAAAAATAAAAAATAGTTGAAGTGAGATAAAACATCGTCAAAGATCTACCCTATAGCTTTTTTGGGGGTATAATGTTCCACAAAAATGTTGCACTCCAAAAACAAGTGAGGGTGGATAATTTTTTTTTCTGAAACCGCCTTTAAAAGAAAAATAAAATTGGTCAATTTGACCCACTCACACAAGATTCTTTTTCATCGTACAATAATATATATTTTTTTCATTTATTTACGTAAATTAGGAGTTGTCATGAAATATCTAGGCTTATTTGCAATAAACGGATAAGATATTCTCACTCAAAGTACAGAGTGGGACAAATTGACCCACTGGCACAAGATTAGGGTTAACATGGCACCATCAATATATGACAATATCATAAAAGTAAAACGTGTCACAGATTTATTTCTTCTTTATTTTCCTTTTTATATTAAACATTTATTTTTGGATATTGTATTTTCCAACAAATGTTTTTAAATTATGTTTCTATATTCCTGTTATTTCATTTTCATTCTAAATATTCTAAGATAAAAAGTACTTAACTTAATTTTATTCTATATCTGTAAAAATTTATAGGAAATTATTTTCTTTTAAAATATATTTCAATATTATTGATTCGCTCTCGTGTTTTGTAATTTTTTTTTGTTTTTTTGCGTTTGATATTAAACGTATTTCTAGCATTTACATTATTATTTTTAGATTAATTTTCTAAATAATAATAACAATAATGTAAAATTAGACAACAGAAATACCCAGCCCTACATTTTATATTCAGAGTATGTTGTTATATTTTATTTTAAGACTATTTCAATTTAAACTGAAGCATTTATGTCAATAAATAGCAATCTTTTATACCGTAGTTTTATTAGTTGTCAAATAAATCGGTATATGAATTATAAATTAAATAAAATGTCATTTGCGCTGCATTATGTAAATTTATTAAATATTTTGTATTTAATTTCCAATGTTGCTGATGACACAAAAAAAAACCTCTCTTATGCTTTTAAAGGAATTTTAAAATTAATCGCACACCATAAAATTTAATAACAATTTATCTCAATAACTTATAAATTTACAACGGTCATCGACATAAATTTAATATTATGTACATAAATACTTCAAGTTCAATGTAATTTCCCATTTGTATATATTATGTGATATGGTATGTACGATGTGTACGGCGTACACCTAATATAATAACAATAATAATAATAATAATAATAATAATGGCAAATCAATATATCAAATCAACTATTGAGGATTATTATCTATTTGTAATGTGAGTGCCTGTGCCATGTAAGTTGTGTAATGTGTATTTATATAATATTTGTAGTATATATATATTATTCAATAAATAGTGTATACTTACGTAAATTGTCTATGCATGCATAGTGCATACCTTATATAAACTAGTAAAATTTAATTTAAACTTTATTTGAAGAAATAAAAAAAAAAAAAATTTTTTTTTTACTTTTTTGCCAGGTATCGTTTGCCAGGCTCTTCAACCATACATTTAGTAAAATGCTATAAATGATTAATAATATAGTTTTTTCTCTTTCTCTAATCACTTTTAAATGTGCCTACGTTCAAATAAATATATATATACAAATGACGACGAGTATAATACCAGTTGGTGGTAATTTACAATTTAGCATATTATACGAATAAATAAATAACTACATATTTACATTTTAAAATAAAATAGAGATAGCCGAATTTCAATATTATGCATTTTTAATATGATCAATGGTATGCAATTTGAAATTAAATTTAATTAATTATTTTGAGATATTTTATGTAGATATTGATGATATTGATGTTAATATACGAATAAACATATAAAAGGACTAACTACGTATAAAATTATAATCACATATTTATTTATAAAATGGTGTATAAAGTGCAGTGGTGGTAAAAGATAATTTAATGTTTCTCATTGAGAGATGAACAACAATATATTGGAACATAATTATTTTGTATATTTTCTATTAAATTGAAAGTTTCTGAAATGTTTTCTTTTCGTTATATTTTTAATTTACCTAATATAACTTCATTATTATTTGCGTATTATAATCATATGAAATGAAATGAGAAATGTTAAAATCCAAAACAACATATATAATAAATTATTATCTAGTCAAAAGTATAGAAAACATAAATTGTCACAATCGCAGCTAGAATTGAATAGACAAGAAATTTGTTTAATTTAATATTTCTAAATATATTTGAATTCTCTCTTTGTTATTGTCTGTGTAATATTGATTTATTACAATTTATTGGTTAGAATATAAAATGATTTTTAATAATAATATATTTAATTTAAATACTTAAACTATAACCTACTGACAGTATTATATGGTATGCACTTAAACATTATTAAATTTATACTGATTATATGTCGAACACGAAATGCAATTACCAACATTTTATACCACAATTATTACCTATTTCACGTATTGAAAATATATTCAAAAAGGTATATTTAATATCGTATCAAATCACAATCATAAGTTAAAATGTTTCTATATTTAAATAAACAGACACGAGATATATTTTTATTTAAATTGAAACGGTTGCACTTTATACAAAACTATTTTATGCCAAGTAAGCATATATTATTAAAGTTTAAAACATTTGAACGAATTGTAGTTGCTTTTTATTTTTTTTTTAAGGTTGGTCGTTTATTTCTATTCTATAATAATGTTATCTCAACGTTAGATCAATAAAAAAAAAAAAATATTATTCCGAAATATCAATATTTATAAAATAAATTCTTAATATCATCGGAAATTTAAAGTAATAAATACTTTTACTTAACGAAGTTACATTTAATGTATGGCAGACATGCATATATGATAGCTTTATGGATTTTTTTAAGAAAAACATTCCCATAAAAGAAAATTCCTCTATACCACGGACAGATTGAAACATTTAACACCATTTTTATTTAAAATGTCTTTTATAAAAGTAATAAGTTGTATTTGTATTTTTTATATGCATTTTTATTTATAATTTAATTTAGCACCAAATTTTTTTTTAAATACTTACTTAATATTCAGTATATGAACATAGTAAGAATAATCTTAAATGAAACTGAAACGATATATGTACGTCAAAATGTTATAACATTGCTGCTAATTTCAATTTACTGATTTCATTTTTCTTCAGAATAAATTGTTTTTTTTTTTGTCTATTTGTCATAAATAGATATTATTTTACTTTTTTTTTTGTATTAATTTCTGTATACCTCTACTAATATATTTATTTACTATATTTTGACATTTTGATTTGCGTTTTTTAATCAATTTTATTTATGACAACATTTTAATTTAAATCAAAAAAATATTGATTTAAATCAATTATGATAAATGTCATGTCATTTTTAATAAAAGACATTATGTCTAGTATATTGTGCATTTCTATTTTAAATAAAAAAAAAAAAAACTTTTGTGCCCATCCCGAAATAATACCCAAATGAGATTTATACCATTTTCGTGAAATATATAACATGATAAAGAACATATTCATATTGTTTTGGTGGCTGATTATTATATTGTTAAATTTTAATACTATATGTATGTAGCGTGATTATTCAAATGTATATTATATATTATCTCATAGTATGTTTTTCGATTATATTACATTTCATACAACACATTTGTACCTAACGATTTTTTTTTCCTTCTATATTTTCTATATATTTATATTATACGATATCAAGAATAAAAACAACACAAAAAACAACAACAACAAATGTATGATAGAGTAAATGTTTTATTATTGTTTAATTCCCATTTGTAATCTATCTATTTTAAGCATTATTCAAAATATTATTTATATTTGATCAATTGCATTGTCATGATTGTAATATGGCATGGGAATGGCTTTCTCAGACTATAGCTACTGTAATTTATATAAATTTATTGTATGTGTGTGTAAGTGAAGTGTAATATGTACATATGTGTGTATATTTATATTTGTGTGGCTCTGTGCCTGTGCGCCTATTTGATTGTGTGCTTGTGTGCTTGTGTGCATTTCATATTAAAAAAAAACAAATAATCGATTACATTTTACATTAAAATATTACTGAACACAGATAGAGACTATTACAAAAAATAAATGCATATTTTCTGAGAATTTCATTCATATGCAGTAAATTTTTTATGTATTCCTATCTCCATGCTACCAGCCATTCAGCTACTAGAGTAAGATAAAAACCAATATTTTATAATATTAAAATCCCAAGTGACATTATATTGATAAATTGGTTTTTGAGGTAATATAATATTTATAGTGTAAATGATTTATGTGATTATTGTTTGGTACCCACTTCTTGTATACAGATAGCTATTATTAGTTTTCGGGTGTGTACCATGTTTGTGTATTATAATCACAATGCAACCAACCAGCAATCTCATTCCTATTTTATCAAAAAAAAAAAATATATATTTATTTTTTCTTTCACTTTTAAAGCTCAATACAAATCGTATTATTTTGTAAATACGAGATAATAATCATTGGAAAAAGCTAATCGGTATTTGGTCTTTTTTTTACCAATTTTAATACTGTCATTCATAAAATTTGGTTTAAATTTTATTCATGTAGTGTTGGTTGAGATACATCTATCGAATCACGCATCTCAGGGTATCCAATCCAGTCCAGATTAAATATTTCACTTAACTGTAATTTTTAAATTCAATGGCTTTAAAACTTTTTTTTCTTGATACAACTTGATCGGATTACTTAAATTTCTTCTATGAATTATAATTTAAAATTTTATCTTTCGTTGAGTCATTTAATTATTTTCGTATAGAAAGTGAATGAAATCAATTTGCTGGAAAGCACATACAAAAATGGTAAGAAAAAAATAAATATACACACACATCATTGATTAGCCACATCAAAATATTTTTGTATTACAAAATATCTATCAATACCATCTACTAGCAAAATATAATGAAAATATAATAACATCCGAAGATAACAATATTTTATATTTTTACATAGCAATTAAATCTCTACGTCTATAACTACCTGTAGATGTAAAGATAATTTATTAACAAAATAAAAAAAAAAGAAAAGTAAAAGTTAAATAAAATAGAATAGAGAGAAAATAATAATACATAATTGCAAACAAATTTTAAATCGATTTTTAAACGATAATATCTCTCTGTCTGTCAAGACAAGAGCCAAATTTTAATTGGCGTAAAAACTAGTTCAAACTGCTAAATAATTCATAATTTTAAATTATGTATTATAATTATTAAATATACCTACTTAAATGCATAAATGAGTTTTGTATAGGGCGATGTTCTGCTTTGATTTGATATAATGTTTGTTGATATTGGTTTTTTTTTTTTTTTCATTTGGTTAATAAAGTGGTTAAAGCAATATTCGAGTTAATATAAAAAAAAAAGATACCTTTTGATGATTAAAATGTGAAATTCACTGATTTCTCGACTTCAATCTTTTTTCGAAAGTGACATTTTGGACGTAAATTTAAATATGGGTATATATTAAGCACATACCAATATACCGTACACTTCAACTCTAGCAAATATTATAATTAGTGGATGAATTTGTATCACAATTTTAGAATAAATAGAAATAATATATCTTCTTGGAAATAAAATTTACTTTAAGTACTCAGAATCGAGCTAAAACCCCGCGTTTGATGGATAATATATGTATTAATAAAATCTATTTAAAAAAAAAATAAACATTTGTGTTATGTTTTATTTCATGAAATCACTATATCCCCATCGTGCTATGGTGAGCACGTAAAAATTAAATAAAAAATAATAAAATCTATATAAAAGTAGAGTGAGGTGTACTTGTACTTTTGGAAGTAAATAATTCTATTGGTTGTTGTTGTGTTTATCGTTACATACATTTGCTATTATTTATATATCTACCTGCATACACATTGTGCTCTAGTTAAATGGATTACATTGTGATTAAACGATAAAAATAAATAAACTATGCTTTGGACAATACTCAACATTTTATGAAAACATTACTATTTTTTCTTTTTCTTGCTATAATTTGTGTTGCGGGAACGATTTGATCGTATATAAATGAGATCAAGCAAGTAGTCACTTATTATTATTTTGTCCATACTTCTAAAAGAAATTATCATCTTTTGTGAAGAAAGTATTCATTCATTCTAGTGATGTGGTTTTACTTCATTTTTGAAAAAAATGAAGTATAGGGATCGTGATTTTTTTTACTTTCTTTTGGATTTTTCTCAGGATTGGCTGGACGAATTTTGATCATTGAGGTACCGTTGGACGCAGAATCGGAATTGTGACAAAACATATGGTTTTGGTTTTGATCAGTTTTGACTTTCAGTTAGAAAATTCGAAAATCTGACGGTCCAACAAAGCCCAACCGTAAAACCTATATATAAATTCTGCGTTTAACGCAGAGCCGGTTTGATAGCGTACTCACGTCCATTTTTGAGCACGGCCAATTTTACTGAGGGGCGAAAAAATTTAAATATCTAAATAAAATATATATATTATGTATATATAATTAATATATAGTTGCTCATATAAAGGTTTTTTTAATCAATCATTAATATATATGCGTTTTTTTTATTTTGATAAAGTATAATTAAATTAAATATTTTTTTTTAATTTTAAACAACATCAAATGTCATTCATATTAATTAATTGAAAATTTGAAAGCTGGGGATTTATAGTATTCATTGTAAATTGGTATGAAATATTATCAAATAAATGTTGTCAGTAGAGCAATGCAATATAAAATTGCTGATATTTCTACTGGTACTACTTTGGTAGATACAGCTCACATAGTAATAGTATCGTGAACGCCAAGATCACTGCTATGACAATTGCAGAAGATTTGGAAATTGCCAAAGTAGAACAAATAATGAAGGAAGTTCGTCGTCACCGCAGGAAGAA
>JAABKK020007318.1:0-25274 GCA_011634745.2 Catotricha subobsoleta
TTCCGTCTCTTGAATTTTTGAGACATCTCTACATAATTGATTAATAAACTATCCATTTACTAGAGGTTAAATGAAAACGACGATGATAAATAAGAAGAATATTTCAATTAAAATGTATATCTTTAATTTGTCTTTATTTTACTATTTTACTTCTTCTTTAATTTTTAATTTAAAAGTTAAAATGTGAAATTTGTGGGCTGGGCTGTATTGAATTTTCTAGATTTTTATTTGTTTGTAATGCTTTCATTAAATAAGAGCAATCTTAGAACTTTTTGTTGAAATTAAATAAAAAAACAAATAAGACAAAAAAAACGTTTTTATTGTGTTTAAAACAAAAAAAAACATGTTTTTTGCCAACTCTGCATTATACCAAAAGACGCAGAATTAAATTTCTGTGAAAATATATATACCGGCCTTTTTTTTTAAATTTCTTACAAAAATGAAGTCGTGTACCCAATTAATTGGCAGCTTGTTTTTTTTGGGAGGAATATTGGAAAAAAAAAATTGTTCAAAAAAATGATATTGTGGGTTTAATCTTGGAACCCTCCTACAAAATCATATCATGAAAAAATGTGTTTTTATGTAATGTGACATACACAAGAAAAAAATGATAATCTTATCTAAGACATTCAGTATATAAAAAAAATATTTTTTTTTTCTCATCCCAAACGTTTACGGCGAAAGAACAAAGGCGCTACGCTGTTCATATATTACGAAACGCAATTTCACAAATTTGACCCCGCCATATGATAATTATTACCTGATGATGACCCCAAATAGGTCGAAATAATGGTGAAATAAATAACATGTTCAACGAAATCATTGCGTTTGCAAAAATTTGACATATTTTGTATGACGAATCTGTCAAATTTTCGCAAACGCAGTGATTTCGAAGAACATGTTAACAAATATAAATCAGCCATATAAGCAATACAACATTTCTATAATAAAAATATAATGTTACGTAACATCGATGACAACTACCCCCTTCCTCCAGAATGTATTTGGGGACCGTCCATAAATGACGTCCAGGTTTTTCAGTCATTTTTTGACTCCCCCTACCCCTTGTCTGTTTATGTCCAATTTTACACACACCCCCCCTCCGTGGTGGACGTCCATAATGCTTTTTTTTTTTTAATAATTTATAAAATTTTGTATTTAAAACACGAAAATTCATAGACGTCCATAAATAATGTAACGCCCCCCCACCCCTTGTCCATTTTTGTCCCTTTCGCGATTAGTCCCCCCCTCCCCATTAACATGGACGTTATTTATAGATGGTTCCTTGCATCAAATATCCTCCCTCCTTAGCGCGCTACGTAAAGGTAATATATGAACAGCGTCTGATTTTAATTCATAAAAAAACTAAAAACTTATGTGAGTATCCTTGCAAGCATACGTGCGAAATTTTTTTTTTTGTAATCGTTTTTGTAATCGTTGATGTTTTGTGGGAAGAATTTCTAGAAAATTGTATATTTTTTCACTTTTCAGAATAACGATTTGCATACAGCGCGGTTTTTTCCGCGGTATATTTGAAGTCTGAAGACCTTTTTTCTTTTACATTAGGGCGTAAAAAATTACAAAATTTACTCCCCCCAGAAATCCAAAGCGTGCGCACCTCTGCGTTGCAAGTATGCTTTCACAAATTTCTCCAGAAATGAATGTATGCACAAATTCCACAAAATACCTATACATTTACATATGTTCCAATTTCAATTGTGGTAAACAGAATAAAAATCTCAGTATATAAACAAGAAATATGATTTTTGTTTCCATTTATTTCTCAACAGAAGCGACCGTACTTACTTAGAACTTACACAAAAAAAAAAGAAAAAAAGAAAAAAGAAGAAAAAGATTATCCAATTAAGACACAAGCTATTCATTGGAATACCTACATTTATAAGGAAAATTACAGTTAAATCGTTTTTATCGTAAAGTGAAATGAATTAGGCGATTACACGCGTGTACAATAGGTTTACCTTGCATATTAATATGTATTTAATTAAAATAGATTATTTTTGCCAGTGAATTTTAGTTGGGTTTTTTGTTTATTGACGCACCATAGTTTTCAATAAAAAATGTGTGTGTGCTTTTTTTATTCTTTATTCATTGCAAAATATTGCTTTGTCATGGTATGATTGAAATATTGAATAGCTAATCACTCGCACCTTTTCGAAGAAACAGAAAAAAAAACTACAAAAAAAAAACTACCAAAAGACATTACCAATTATTTATAGCGCAAAAAAATGATTTGAAAAAAAAACAGTCTTTATGACGATATAGCGTCATACTCGCATAATTACGTACAATCTATTTTGTTAAGATTTTATTGTAATTAGAAGTTTTATTTCCGAATTTGTTTTGTGATTTTTATAGGAAAACAAGGAAGCATTTGTTCTCGTTAACTTGGTTCATAAAAACCGATGGTGCGCATAACAATTTTGGAATATGTAAGATCCAATGGACCGTGGATCTCTGGGTTTAGCGTCATCTTAGATTTTGTTCTCTTCATTGACTTTTAGGAGAATTGCTCGAAACAGTAAGTCATATATACATATACAATGCAATATTACTTGGATACACATTTTCACTTGATTTCATTGGTTAATTTAAAATCACTTGATAAATATGCTTCCAAAACTTATTAATTATCCAAAAACATAAAGTAACACTAAAAACAGTAGCTGCACCTCTGCGTGTGTCTGTGTAACTGTGTTTGGTATTTTATTCAAACAGTAGTAGAATTCCTTTAACCATCAACTACAATGACAGAAGGTTTGTAATTCGCGATCTGCATGCTCACTAGGAGGTAGCAGTTTCTATGCAGAAAAAGGTGATCAGAACTGTCAAACGTATAAAAACAGGTGTCGTGAACTGTCAAATGGCTTATTCATATAGTTTCAACACATATTCGCGATCTGCAACAAAGGAGTAGCTACTAGTGGTTAACTTTTGAACTACACAATCAACCAATTAGAATAAGTCATTTAACAGTTCCCGACACCCTTTTCATGCGTTTGACAGTTCTGATCACCTTTTTATGCATAGAAACCTCAGCCTCATGGCTATTTTCTTTAACCACATGGTATTTTTTTTTAACCTCATGGATTTTTTTTTAAACCACATTGTTTTTTTTTTAACTATGTGATTCTATCTTATGGCTGAGGCAAGAACCCCGAAAATCGCAAAAAAAAAAATATGACGGTAATCTTGAGAAAAAGTGCAACTCAGAAAACAATGGTACCGGCAGTTTTGAAAAATTCGATCCACCCTACTGTCTGTCCCACTTGTGGAGTCTAGAACCAAAAGCGGCAATCTCCATTTTTCTTAAGAATCAAAAGATCGTAAGTGTTGCGTACATAATTAATCACTTCCCGCGTAACCATGGTAACTATCGTTAAACGATAGTTATCGATTGACAATAAAATCGTGACGAACGTCACAAAACGTGATTAATATGTGACGCATATGACGAGGTGGTTGATCGAGTTACAATATTTTAATTCTGAGGCAAAATGGAGATTGCCGATTTAGATTCTAGACCCCTCACTTAAAATAACCCGAACCTGAAAACCTTAATTAAACCGAATTTGACTAGGAGCAAAACTTGAACTAAAATCGTTATTATTTTAGCTGAACCCGAATTCAATCAAAAAATGGAGTGCTTCTATTCTCTGCTCAAAATGCATCTGATCTAATTATCTGCCTCTTGTCACAGCATATATATTAATATAACATTAAGTATTCCATGCCCTTGTTCCATTTCAAAGGAACACCTTTAAATTATATTTATCAGTATACAAGAGCACACCACTGTAAATAATATTTAATGCATTGCAGTTTTTCTTACATAATTTTATTACCACGTTTTTATTTACCCAAACAATAATATCATTTTATTAACATATATATATAATATGTGTAAGTATTCGTTTTGTGCTCAATACACTTCCTATTTTTTATTTATTTTATTTTTATTTTTTTTTTGGCAAAATTGCGTTATTTAATAAAACGTTAAATCTGTAAACAAACATTTGTATTTATTTGGTGGTCGCAATTCAAGTGGCTGTATTTTTTATAAATATCAATAAAATTTAAGAAAAGTGTGACTATACAAGTGGCACAAACGCAGATGGAATGGTGGGTTATAAACTATGTATATACGAGTAAGTATTGCGTTATAGCATTACAAGTGATTACGTATAGTTCTGTTCATATTCAATGTGTTAATTTGAAACGACCTTAAAATTGTACGATGACGTCTATTGTTGATATTGTACTCTCTGTGTAAAGTATATTTATTTATTTATTTTTTTTTGCTTCCTTTCATTAAACGATCACCAATATTACATACTTTTAATAACAAGAACAGAGAGAAAAAAAAAGATATAAGTATTTAGATTTATGGCACGTGTTTTAAGAATAAACCGCATAAGATTTTTTGTATGCAATCAGATAATAATAAAGGTAAATATTTGAGTGACAGCTGTTGTTTATATATAGTGGATGAGATTTCAGTTATGTAGTACTTATGGCGGTGTGTGTACGCGTGTTGTACTCTGCCCAAATCCATCATACATTTGGTTTTTGGATTGCGAAGAATGTTTACAAATTGAAATTGAAAGCATGGCGGTTCTATTGCTCAATATTATTTGTAAGACAATCAATTTTGAATTGAGGAAATTTTTTCAAATTTTTATTTTAACTGTCTGCATATACCTATTCGTATTTCTATATATTGTGCTGTTTGATTGACAGACAGCAAAGGTTATTTTAATTATTATTGAATGAAATGTTTTATGCGTTTCAAGTGATATTTAGTTAAAAGTCTTAGTGGAAACATTTATCTCAATTTAAATTTTACAATAAAAAAAAAAAAAAATTTGTCAAACAACAAAATTTGAGTATAGATATAGAAATAGAAACGGTGCGAAGTCAATTTATCAAACTATTTTGTTTAATGGAAATATTATTGTCTCATTTCTTATATATGGGATAACGGATATACCGTTTCTGCACGTCGCAAATTAATAGCTGACATTTTTCTCTTTTTTCCTTTGTATGTTCTATGTCTTTTTAATTACACGATTATAAATAACCAATGAGGCTCAATATCGATTGAAGTTCTCTATTAATTATTTCGATAGCCTATATTTTGTTTGATGACCAATTTTCAAATCGAATAGCGAGGTAACTAACTATTTAGTATAGATAAAGATAATGTTAATGACACACATTATTAAGTATTTACTATATATTTAATGTACTTACACATTTTTTCCGATATTTCATTTGCATGCAAATAAAAGGGGTTTTTTTTTTTTGAAAGCAGAAATTTACCTGCAATAAAAACATACATCGAAATTATTTTATGGTTTTTATGAAAAATAAATTGCATGGAATTTTTAATTATTGGCAATTGTCACACCTAATCCCTAGTGAAAAAAAAATTGATTATCGAAATAGTATCCAGTCCCGTAGCCAGTATTGCTTTGCAGGACAGTCTTTAGCCAAAATGATATTCGAAATCAACCAATAAACTGCGCTGCATGTATTTCATACTACTGTATGGTATGCAATTTTTGCCTTATAATTTTGTTCACAAGAGATTCTGTTTCTATAAATCGAAATGTCGTAAACTACATCAAAGTTGGCAAACGATTTTTATCTTTTATGGCATAATGCATAATAATGAAAACCGTTTGCCAAGTTTGATGTAGTTACGACATTTAGATTTATAGCAACAGTAATTTAAAAGTTATTTACTCAGTTATGAAATAAACAAAAAAAAATAAAAAAAAGCGAACACAAAAATTGTGTTTGTAAATGTGGAATTTTTGAAATCTTAATCCTTATTTTTTTCCATTTATTTTAAGTTAATTAAAAAAAAAAAAAATTCCATTATATTAAAAAAAAACAAAAAAAAAATTATATTGTAAATTTTTAAAATAAACAAACATGATGCACGAATGATGAACCAAACTGCAATAAAATATTCTTTTCAACAAATAACTAAAAAAGAAATTATTTGAAAAGAAACGAATATAAAAAATCGAAACACATTTCTATTTTTATCCAGAATTAAGCCCCACTTAATTCTAGGCGATTTCGAATGACTGTGAGAACAATAACAACGCAGTTTAACTTAGCCCAGCAAGCAATGTATGTCTGTGACTATGACTATGTTTTATGGGGTATCAACTATTCACTATCTATTTTTAGCATAAGCAAGCAAATAAATTCATTAAATATCAAATTATTTGTAAGTACAAAGTCCATTGATTTGAACTGACATCAAGGTTAGTTCTTTTAGTATAACTAGAACTGGACATTGTGCTGATAATACTTGTTTATTTGATTGGCTGATAGATGGTCGTCAGAACCTTATCAGAATGAAATAAGATTAAAATCCACGAAGTCCTATCACATCAATATCATTATTTTCTGTAGTGGTTAATATTTTAGAATCAAAGAAATCAAGCATACAAACCATTTACTAATGCAGTGATAGAACTTCGTAGAGATTACAAATCCCTGTTGAGCAGACATGCTAGTAATTCAATAATTTGTTAATATGTACACGTTTTACACACTTATTTGTGGCAAATATTACAGAGATAATGAATAAAAAAAAAGGTATTACGCACTAGATACGTTAACATTATAACAATATATCTGCAATATTTAGAAGACATCGATATATCACCATGAACGTTAATTAGTCTTGAAAATTACTCCAATATATTGCTGAGGTTATCTATCTTTTGAGTATCACCTCACCTCAGCAGCGATATCTTAAAGATACGTATAGAAGACCTTAAATATTTCCAGGGGCACACGAATAGTGACGTCCATTCGAAATCGCCTGTTGTCCTGGTTGTTTATAGAACAGTAGCACAGCGATTACACAACCAACATTATGTTATAATAAAAGTAACTAGAACCAGAACAGAACAGAACAGAAATCATACATAATAACTTAAAAAAGCGAGCATGATAGCAATAAAAACGATTTTTCGTTTATCTGATGTAATAATTTGCGTGATATGTAAAAATAACAGAATTTATTGGTTGTGACGTTGTGAATGTGCGTGTTGACTGTGAGAAAGTTTAATGACATTTATGTTTTTAACGATTTAATGATTATAATGTTGATGACGATCATTTTGGCACACCATCAATTTTGAATACATATATTAAGACTTTAATTCGTTAGCGTTTTGACTTTCGATCAACCGGTAAATGGTTTATATTTATCTTTGATGTTTAATCAGATAATCAAATAAAATACTTTCACAAAGAAAAGAATAATAAAATTATTTATTGTTTCTTTAAAATTTGTATGAATATTGCGCTTATACATTTCCGTTTGTAAATATAAATACACACGAAAGCTCGCGGAATGCAATCTTAAAATAAATCATTGCCAAAACTCCAATCTACAAACAATACAGAAAATACAAATAAAGTAAATAAGTATACGAACAAAAAAAAAGAAAAAAAGCAAAGAAAACTTTTCGTCTATTTAATAAAATTTTTCTTATTGAATTATTCGGAGTTAATTTAATCACACAATAGCAAACTTTTTCATTTCAAGGTTTCGTATAAATAATTTCGTGTATTAAATAAAGAATAACATTTTCGTTATTTAGAAGAATCTATGGCATTGAATTGAAGTACCGTCGGTGAGCAAACAACGATTTTGTATGTTTGCATATATACTTATTACGAAATAGAAAATATAACGAATTTATTTTTCATTCAATAAATTATATGAAGCCAAACCAGATCCAACCAAACACAGCTAATACAAAAATCATATTTTTCGTTTGAATGTTATTTTCGGCAGTAAATCATATTTAAATAATCTAATAATAATTAGATTTTTTTTTAATATTATTTTTTATTATAAAAATATGATCTGAATATGATTTACTTAATCACTGATGAAAGTTAACATATTACGATGCGCGTATCTTTTGAAATCTATTTTATGATTCTTTACAAAATTTTAATGTGTTTTTTGGATGGTGGTCAATAAATTGTATTAAATTAAAGAGAATATGAACATATTTTGTAATGATGATTTATGCACATTTCGTATGGCGTTGTGAAGGTCAAGAAAGAAATTTGTTTTATTTTTTTTTCATTTAATTTCATAGAGAAATATAGTTTCAATTATGATTCAAATAGAGTGAGTCATCGAATTTTTTTGATTCAAGTCTGCATATTATATATCTTCTTTGCATTCAACATTTACCAGTACGAGTACATGTCCCATAGTGGAGCGATTATATGTTCTAAGTTTTCATTTCTCGTACTTATCCTACTCGACATTGTAAATATAAAAGTTACTGCGTGACCACCAGCACGAATGATTATAGCGAATTGTTAATCCCTTCAAAAACTTTCTTCTTAATGCGACATTCAGTATTGAAATTACAATCAACAAAACCAAGAAACTAATTGAGTTTTCATTTTAAGTTTGAATGTCACTTTAAAAAGAAATTTCTTGAAAGGATTAAGAATTCTAGAAACATTCGATAGCGTTAAAAGCTGTGCAATAAAATAAATCGGTATTTATGATGTGCTAATCGATTTTAGTCACAAAAACTAAAGCTACGTATGAATGCATAACATTTGAAAATCAAAACACTTCTAAACACGCAGAGCCACGTTAAAATTATTAAACATTGGTGGAAAACATTTGATACGGTAGGAATCCGTTTTCCAAATTGTTCATTTAAATTTCATTTATCACGAACTTTGCTTTCGCATATATTAAGCCCCCGATGATACTCTCGTTGCGATAAAAAAAAACAAAAAAAGTTCTATGATATGTTCTTTTGCATTCTATTCTCTACTAAGACAAGATAAAAACGAAAACATTAATTCAATGGTTAAAAATTTTCCCATTTCCTTGCATGTATCAGATATATAATGCTACGACGTATCCTAATAATTGAACATTTGGACACGTATTTAATAGTATTTTGATTGCAACACACTTGGAATTCATTACACAACTTTTATTTTTGTAATTTTTCCGTATATAGGAAAGAGAAGCTGTTAAATGTATCCATAATCTTTGTATCCATTAAGTTGTAATATAAGGCAAACCACATATATATGCCAACTTGTTTACTTAAGTTCAATAAATAACATTTGTGCAAAAGAAAATAAACAAAATGTGTCATACTCATAAACGATAGATAGTCAATTCGAAACGTTTTCACATTAAAGTTTTGTGAAAATAAATAACGAAACATTTGACACTGTTGAACATTTTTTTAGAAGAAGTTTTTCAAAAATATTATTTTAAATTTGATTTTGCAGATAAATTGAGGTTAACAGTTATGGTTTCCATATATGGACATGAAAAATTTTAATCGATAGAAAATAATACACACATAGTTAAATATTGATTTCGTTATCTCATATGACAGTCTCAAAGTTATTTAATGTGAAGTAAAAATGTATTTTCTAGGTAAGAGAAATGCGGCATTATATGGGACATGGAAGTACAAAACATAGAGTAAAACTTTGAGTATATAAGCTCCTCCAGTACGGATCAACTTACTGTTCCGTAATGGCGCACTTACTCTCTACCAACGTTTCTTGAAATGTATCATCGATAGACGCGGTATTTTTCTTTCCATTTAAAGGAATTTAAAAAGTGATCACTCAACAACAGCAAAATCGTAAATTTATATTCAATTGTTTTGTTAAAATTCAATTATTTTCATAATATACGAGACAAAGTATGGTGTTAAAGAAACACACAATTATGTAAACAGATATATATCGACGTCGTCATTTGACACCTAGATGAAATCTAGTAGCTCATTTCACTTACATATATTTCTAATAATAATGTTTCTTCATTCTTCTCTCTAAATGTTATTTAAATTTAATGTCATCCTACAAAATAATAAGATTCACGTTTAAAAAATGAAACTGGGTCACCAAAATGAGAAAATGAATTCATTATAGATACATAAAACGTCTTCAACATAGCAAACGACATGAAAACATTGAATATATATGGCCACAGTTGAATATTGAGCAATCAACCTTCGTTCGTTCGTTCAAAAAAAAAAGAAGCCACACGAAAATTTTTCCATAAAATTGATTTTCTTATAAATAAATAAATACTTAATATCTAATCAAGTATTTACCAAATGATGCTGAAAGCAGGTACAAAAAACAAAACAAAATTCGATGATTAGTTTGATCATTTGAGTTGATGTCGAGCGTGTGACTTTCTCATGTTCTTTGCGTCCATCAAACAGCACAGAAAAAACAAAACATCATAAATGAGAAATGAAATACACCAAACTTTTCGTATATCGATTGTTGAACAAATAGATTTTGTTGTTGTTGTTGTTTTTGTTACTCTGTGTGTGTGCTTTCAATTGTTATTACATTTTGTGCAAACAGGATATTTAAAAAGAAAGAAAACAAAAAAGAAAACAATATTTTGTATTTACACACATTTTTTTGCTTCATATTTTCTCCCATTCCATGCATGCATATCCATTCATTTATTCAAAACGAACGCAAAGCCGCAAAAACCTCTTCCATTCAAAATATCGCTCACACTATTTTATTGACTTATAACAATATCATTTGTGATTTGATAATATTTTCCAATGGGAAAACAGGAAAACAATAGGGTGGCTGCACTTCAGATATTCACTATTTCAATTTCAAAAAAAAAAAACAAAAAACCAGCTCATATATTTATTACGTTATTACATAATCAATTCAAACCTCCCCATTAACCATCAAACACAATATATATTATTCTCAAACTTACAAAATCTACGAGATATGTACAACTTCAACCGTATTTATCGCATAATAATAGATTATTGTATGCCGCATTGTTAACAGAATTTACATAAGATGTTTTATTAACTTATGCAAAGAATATCATAAACTTTACTTTTATATTATAAGTATGTATGTATCTATTAGAATGCATTTGGGAATATTATAAAATCTTATGTATTTGACTGTAACAACTTGAGTTGAGAACGAACCAAATTTCCAAGTGTTTGAAAGTGTGTAAGGTTTTAAAACAGGGATACGCACCGGTTTAAATTTTTTGAGGAGGGGAGGGAGTGGGCATTCCTGCATAATATAATTTAAGGGTTCGGTTCTTGTAAAATAAATTTAAAGGATTCGGTTCTAAAGATTCGGTTCTTGTAAAATAAATGTTAAGGATTCGGTTCTAATGGTTCGGTTCTTGTAAAGTATCTTATGGTTTTGGTTCTGAAATCATTTTGAATGGCTCCGACAAAAAATAAATATATAAAATAGGTATTACATACATAAATAATAGCATTTGAAAATCGAAGAATTTGTAATGATATGATATACAAATTTATTCACAAAACGAACAAAGGGGCCTGCTTAACTTTATTACATTACACCAGAGTACAAATTCAACATTTACTATTGATTTATTGTTAATGTTTGGGAAATAGTGAAACAATTTCCTTTAAATTTCGATGGGATCACAATAATTTATGCATAAAGTATTGCCTCAAACTATATACATATAATCATATAATCTTTTGGAAGAACACAAAGTTCTAAAAACTATTTTCTTTAAATATAGAGTACAAGCAAAGAATATGTACATATTTTTTGGCACATGTACTTATAGTCTTTTCAGGCATCGGCATCAAACTACATGCAAAATTCGTGTATGTAATTAACGGCATAATGAATTGAAAAACTTGAAAACCCAACAACCAATTAAAATTGTTTGTTAGAAAAGTGAAACTATTTAATTTTGGGTAGGTGGACTAAATTACTCCATCCGTTGATGATAATGAAAATTTATCTGAATAACCTTCTGTGGCATTGTATACATTTTCTACTATATTCTAAATTACATAAAGTGAAAAAAATGTTATAGCAATGTGATGAAGTGCCCACATCCACAACCAAAGCCTGGGTCAACATATTTTATATTGTGTATTCTATTTTAAATTTTAACTGAGAACCTCACGTTTGCCAAGCATATTGTTTTGCCTTTTTAATCCGATTTTATATAAAATGGCATATTTTCCACTTTTCTGGTTTATTTTGCGGAAAGAGGATGTTTGAATAATAAAACATGTATTGCATTAAAAATTTGCATTTTCATGAGAGGAAAATAAACATAAAATTGGTAGACCTTCGAGTGCTGGTGCAATTAAGTAATACAAAGTCCACTTAGTTTTTGGTTTTTTGTTTTTTAGTCCGTTTTAATTAAGGTTCATATAATTCATAAAGTATTTAATTATGTAGAAAGTTCTATCTATTTTTTTTTTTTAAATTTTTATTTTATTTCAAAACACATTTTATTTAACTTTTACAATAAAATGTTTCGAGGCAGCAAAAAAAAAAAGTTTTTTTTTTCAAAGTTGCGTCATTTTTTGAAAAGAGCTTTTGAAACAATTTTAATTAATGACCATATTTTTCACATACATTACATAGAATATACTTTATTTGTCCTTTTTCATTCGATTACATAAAAAGACTGGGTAAGATTAACCAAAAAAAAAAAATTACCGACATGGAAGCTTTTCGTTCTATTTGATATGTCGATCATCATACAGTCATACACCTAACACCATACCATATATTAGTTACAATAGTACCACCTGGAGTAGTTGTTTTCACATCAATGAAACAGTACTTGTCCATGCAACCTCTTACACATATAATATGATAATGGTATGACGATATATGGTATATGGTATGATTATCGACATATCAAGTATTATGGAAAAGTGCCTATGTCGATAACTGTAAGTACTATTGATAATTGTTCTGGTTACCTTTTGCTATTAATAGGTCATGTTAGATGATTGAGTTACCACCGAACGATGAATGAAATGTTGCTCAACAGATATAAGATGAATAAAAATGGTGATATAGAAATAGTCTTTTTGTCTCAAATAAAGGTGAAATTTTAACTTTTACTTCATTTTTGAGAATTTTCAAAAATGTTGAAAAAGATAATAATAGTATATTGGTTTCTTATTTTTTTTTTTTTAATTTTGACGGTCAGGTTGATATAAGGTTAATACGTCAGATACCGTAATACCTTCACTATGTTTTGACTTTAGATTAGAGTGATACCATAACTTCATTTTTTAAAGTTAGAAGTGATATGTTATATATTATAATTGAAATCACTTTTATCTTGACCAAATTAAAGTTAAAGTGGACATGATTAACACGATATTAAATAAATCAGTCGAATTTTTCTCAATTAAGATTTGTTGCCAGATTCCGTACATCAAAAAGTTTGGGTGAACCATTTACCGTACACACATACAAAAATGCATAAATTACAATGCTGATTTTTTCGTATCGCTGGCAAGAAGGTAATGTTTTGATTTTTATTTTTTTTTGTATCGCTGGGATACATTTACAATATAAAACCGACACCAAAAATGTTTTCAGCTAAAAATTAGAGAAGGTTTTTCATATATTTAATTATTTATCTCTTTATTTATAGTCTGGAGGACCGAAATATCGGAAAAAATTGTTTATTTCAATACTAGCTATACAAAGAACAAAATTCAAAAATAAAATAAAAAAAAAATATATTTAACTTTTAAATTCAAATTAAAAACACAATATTTTTTGAAGTTTAAATATTACTCTTTAATTAAATTTTGAATTGAAAAAATATATATTTGTTTTTGTTTTTATATTAAGAAATGATAACTTATTATGATTGTGATGATTGTATTTTATGTTTGTATCATATTTTATCGATCGTATCACTGTTACAGTGATCGTACACATACAATGTATGTCATACATGTACGGTAACTGGGTATAAGAGATCAAAATGCTTTTTTTTTATTCTATAATTCTAATACACCGTAATAATTCAACAATTCACAAAATTTATATTTTTCATAAACTACACAGTATAAATACGCTTGAAAAATAATTACTTGACAATTACCAATTTATTTTTATAATAAAAATAAGAAGAATCAAGATCGTGTGTAACGAACACGAAAAAGAATCTTTAGCTTTGATTAATGTTTGCCGTCTTACAGTTATCAAATTTATATTAATATGGGTGGTGTTTTAGTTCAGGATAGAGTATGTCCGTTAAATAGTGCTGACTATTGAAAAAAATTGTTTAAAGTAGAAGAATTTTTTTTAAATTCGGTTCTTTAAAAAAAAGTTAAAAAATAAAATGAAGTCGTGTAATAATCCATTGGCAGCTTGTTTTTTATTATTGTATTTTCTGGTCAAATTCTTATAAGCTGTAGGCGAAGATGGTAAAAATAAAAACTTACAGAACAAAAAGAAAAATGAATTTGTTCGTGGATTTCGTTTTTGTTGAATATAAAAGGAAGACCATAAAACAAGAAGAGGATAATAATAATAATAATAATAATAAAACTTCCGTCATCAAAAAAAATGAATTTATTTTCATTTAGAATTTTGGTAAAAGCTATTGAGAGGAATGGCCTTTATTGATGTGTTATTTATGTGACCGGAATATAACATAACCGATTATGATTGTTATGTCAAAGGAAACGAATCTTATACAGACGAAATTATCTGTAACTATAAAAATCTAATGGCTCAGTAGAGACATTACACTTATTTTGTTGAAAACATAAAGAATTATCCTTTTATAAAAAGTTTCAATATACGAGTAAAGTCGTTAACTTCAAACGCAATACATACAGTGACTGCGTGTTCAGTTTTGATTGTCATTTAACATCAAAACGGTTTTGTTCAATAATTGTTTATTAGAAAAGAGTTATAATTAAATACGATTAATAATTCTAAAAATTTCACCATGAATTCAGATTTCTCTTCTTTTTTTTTTCAATGCATTTCATTTATAACTGAATCGATTTGTGTAATCAATGGGCCTATGAATAAAAGTGAAACGTGTCTAGACGAAAATCAATTGCTAACGCTGAATATCTTGTAAGGTAATTGAATGACTTTTAAGTAACTCGCATAAACTTTTTTTTTTTACTCAACGCATTGTTAAAATCCAATCAATCAATTTATTTAAAAGTGAAAAAAGAGGTAATAGGAAAAAAGTACAATCAACTATCATTTTAATTTCGAAAAATCGCATCAACCTTATTGGTTTTTTTTGAAAAAAACAACAAACTTTTTTTCTATTCATTTTCCATAGAGTAAGTTGCTATTCAATTTCAAATTCAAATTTGCCTTTCATAAGAGTTTTCAAATTAACATTGAATTTTTTCCATATACAATCTCCCAGATTTATATTTTCTTTTTTTTCTCTCAACAAGTCTAAATAACGACGAAAAATGTTTTTTTTTTTTTTTTTTTTTTACCTTTTTTACCCAATTTTCTATTTCAAATTGTTGAATAAACTGAAACTTTTCTATTGTTATTTGTTTTGTTTATTGGCTATCCAGTAAACTCTGTGTTGTTAACAAGTATTTTGGAAGTGTGAAAATAACAAAACCGATAAATGAAAACATAAATACAGAGATGGAGAAAAAAGTACAAATGACAAAATCGCGTTCTTTACCTTCAGATTTTGTTGTAAGAATGAAAAAGAAAAAAAAAATTAATGTTTATCAATAAAAGTTGTGAATACCTTGTTTTGGTGGTAAGTACATCGCGAGAGTCGTGAAAGAAGTCATGGAAATCAAAAAACATTAGATTTGTGAAGGTGTTGTTGAAAAACATTAGAAAAGAAATCAAGCAAGATTTTTTTTTTATTTCACAAAATACACTTGAGAAATAAAATAAAAAAAAAATCAATTTCCACAATATCAATCGAAAACATCAATGTAAAGATTCTAAATGTAAGATAACAGGCATGAAGTTTAGTTTATTTTATATAACACGCGCGACTTTTTTTACTTTCTTTTTTTTTATGGAAAACAGAGGTGGTTTAGGGATTTATGATTGTCGGATGAAATTTTTATCTACAGTTGCGGTCTAATGTGACCGACCAGACTTTGGCTAAGTAGTCTCTATAGCTATCGTTTTTGTTAGGGTGGGTTAGCTACCATTGTTACAATAATCATCAAGAGGTTTCCATTAATGGTCATTGACCATTTCTTGAAATGTAAATTGCTTGGATTGCATATTTGCAGAGATCGACGGAATTGAAATAAGGTACTTGAAGTACATTTTCTCGTACTGTCATAAGTATATTCGTAAGTACTTTCATAAGTACTTTCATAAGTACTTCTTAAGTACTATTTTCAACAAATACTTGAGATAAGTATATCGAAAAAGGTACTTAAAGTAGAAGTGCTTGGTACTTAAGAAGTACTCATGAAAGTATAGTTATGAAAATACTTATGATAGTACGAAAGAACTTATGAAAATTTTAAAAAATGTACCCAAAGTACTTAATTACAATTCCGTTCATCTCTGCATATAAGCAATCCAAGAAATTTACATTTCAAGGAATGCATGCGGACAAGAATTGAAACCAGTTGATAACTGTACTTAAACTATACAAATATTTCAACTTTTTAGTACTTTGCTGATTTGACTACTCAACTGATGGTAATATTCTTACACGAAATAAGTGAAAACCAACTCTATCGGAATTCATATATTGATGTCTACCTAATTATTTTTAACAATTCAATAATTTAAAACAAGGCAGAAAAATTGTATGCCATTCGAATGGTTGGCGTGTGACATGGAAATGTTATTATTGGATTAACTCGCATGTTCTATAATGAATTCGAGTCTGTCTACTTTTGTAACATAACATTATAATACCATTTAATACGTATTCCGATTTTGTTGTGCGATGTCACGTTGTAATTTATGATATTAAATTGGAATTTTGATTCAAGCGATTATCTTCCCATATGTTTCCCTCTCTAATCAAATATGTTACAAACATAATATATTTTCCATTAATTTAATTTCTGGAGTTTTCCTGATTATCTTCTGTTTTGTTTTGTTTTGTTTTTTTGTTTTCGTGAATCGAAATATTCATTTGAAAAGTAAGTACAAAACGATGTTTCTTGAGTTGCCTTGTTCAGAACGGTAGGCATCCGGATAGGTTGGCACAATTATTTTTTATTTATTTATTTATTTTTTCAACTGCGGATTTAAATTAAGAACTTATTTAGGATTTATTTAGCTAAAATGTCACGTAAATTAAATTTAATAAGAGATTAAAGGTTTTTGTAAAATTCAAATTTCATTGACATTTTTGTTGTACGGTTGATGTTGAAATTTCCATCATATCGCATATTGGTTATCGCATTTGGTTGAATCGATAAAATTGTTGGTATATTGCATTCAATTTCAATGGTGGGACCAAAAACCGAACCGTTTTCTTTTCTTTTATATACTATTTTTTTGATCTTTTTTTTTTTTTTTCATTGTTGTTCGTCTTGTTGCTATGCTGATGGATTAGTGTGTATTTCCCACTATTTCCAACGAAAAATGTAGAGTGTATTGATTTAAATAAATGAAAAAATAAAGAAAGAAAAAAAAGAAATGAACAACTAAATAGAATAGCGGTATCGGTAGCCCTGGACTGTTAATACTATATAAAATTACAACAACAACAACAACAAAATGTATAATAAAAATCACAGCACCGCAACAATTTTTATATTCTATTTGAATTCTTTAAATATAAAGAAAATTCTTGGCCATTATCATAAAAAAAATGATGCTATGAAGGAAAGAAAATATTTTCTCAGAACATTAAATGATATTTGGGGCATTTGGTACTTTTTTATGCCACGAGCAAGTATGAAAAATGAACTGTTTTCTTTTGTTTTATACTTTTTTCTTTTTTTTTTGTGATGAGGAGTTTTCTAATTTGTTTAACCATCAAATAGTTTACATATGGAGAAACAATGCAATGAACGTATGTATATGTTTGGTGAAAGAGCAGGAGCAACTGAATGTTGTTTTTTTTGTGCTTCTTATAAGTTTTTTTATTTATTTTCATTATTTTTACAAAAGAATAATCCTAAAATGAATATTTTTTTTTCTACACCGGGTGTCTCAGTGAAAACACTTTCCTTTTTTTTATGGAACTATTGGATAATTTTTTCTTCAAATTTTTTTATTATGGGTTTGCCTTTGGAACCGTTCATGAAGATCACATATCATGAAAAATGTGTTATTTTTAACATTTTAGCAGATTATTGTAGTGATATACCAGTGAACTTCTTACCTCATTTCTAACATAGATTCACAGCATGTTGAATATAGACCACATTTACTCAACATGTTGCATTATAATCTCTTGTGTGCGACCCATTTATGCAAATAGTAAAAGCTAAGCTAAATCATTGCGTAATAATTGTTTATGCAGAATTAGCTGCGGTTAGCAATATTTCTAACTGGGTCATAAATACAATGTGAGTCATTCGCACTTATGAAATATTTAATTAGGTTAAATGCACACCTAATAACCTAATTAATAATTTCATATGTGCGAATGACTCACATTGTACTTATGACCCAGTTAGAAATATTGCTAACCGCAGCTAATTCTGCATAAACAATTATTCAACTCTTATATACTCGTATTAAATAATAATAAATAAGTATATGTAAGAAAAGTAGTTGTGATAGGTCGAGACCTAAGTTCTTAACCTCCTCACAGTTCCTTTATAAATAAGATGAACAACCTGAAGAGGTCAGAGTTTTGGTAACTGTCACCCTAGGTTGACAAAGTCCTAAAGTTATTTATTGCCACAAATTGTTTATAGTCGAGTGACTATAATTAAATAATGATTCATATTGATCGTAATAAATAATTATTATAAAGTATAACGCATAAACAAAGAGTGTGTTTCAATAAATATTACATTATCTTATATCTTACATTATTTGAAAACAACTTCTAGAGTTTTTATTCGTATTGAATGTATGTTGTAGTTATAGGAAATAGACCAAAAGTTTTTTTGTCATGTGACAATTTTTGATTTGTGTTTTTGGGATCTCGAGATTATGATCTTGCGCGTCTTATAAATAATCCGAGAAAGAATCAAATAATGTTTTCTACCAGCTATGAGTTGCTCATGTATCCCGGGCTACCTAGAAGTTAGCGCCACTGATTAAGGCTCTCAACCCACAATATCAAACCGTGTCTATCTATGTACATATAAGGCAATATCTTTGCAGTGTTTAGAAAAGTAGAACAAATACTGACCATATATTGCTCTAAAATTCAGTTAAAGGTTGTTATTTTCTAGTTATCAAAAAAAGAAAGTAAGAAAAATGAATGATAATCTTATCCGAGACACCCTGTATATTGCGAACACTAAACATAGCTTCTGCGGCAGGTATTTCATATTTGTGCTTTCAAGTATTCGTATCATATTTCTTTTATTCAGAGCAACCTTTTTTGTAATAAACATTACACAACTCTCTGTTTACTATTAATAGATTGTGTAATTTTGTTCAAAATAACTGTAAGCCATCAAGAAGTATATACATTATACATATTTCATAAAGGACATATTAGCGAAACGATATCATTGACAAAAAAAAAACGTCTCACTGGTTCTCATGTAATAAATATTTGACGGACACATCAATTCAACATATAGGTATAGGTAACCGAAATGAATATTATTGTTATGTCTATAATTTACGTGAGTTTTATATTTTGGTACAACAAACTTTATTATTGTTTATTCACTATATTTATTTTCATTCGGTATAGGTATATAAACGGGAACGGTATATACTACGTTTTCCTTTACATTGGGAGTTTTATGTATACCTACTCTGTTGAAGTGATATTGGCTTATATTGAAAATTGATACGAATGGTGAAAGGTTTTTCTGCTTATTTTTGTTTTTTTTTTGTTTTTTTTTGGATATATCGAAATGGTAATACTTTTAGATAACAAATACATTATTGTATTTACTATATGCGATTTATTGAAAAAGATTTTTCTTTTTATAATACATACAATACATAAATATCAATCTTTTAACCCCAAAAGAGCAATGAACTAAAGTATTATTATTAATAATGTAGGTATTTTATACTTATATTGTGATTTTATTATAGATTCTAAATTTTGCCAATTGTATATACGATTATAGACAATGGAAAAACCATATAGATATTTCGGTATCGGGTATATCAATATATTCCTTTCATCGGATTTACATTCAACTTTAATACACAGCATGCCGTATTATTTTAATGGGATGACAACATTCTATCGCTGTATCTACACATATATGTATATGTAGTATGTAATGTAATGTTGTAACATATTTGTAGTCGAAGTTAGTAAAAGGGTAGTAAGGAAATGACTATATTATACGTTTAAGGTCAAACATGAACTTTCATTAAATACTGCAAACATAATTTTCTAACAACTTTTTATTTAATTTAATTAAGCTTAGAGTAAAAAAAAAAAAAAAAATGAAGTAAAATGCAGTTGGAAAACACAATTTACAAATAAAAAAAATGAACTAATTTTATAAGAATGTAATGTATTTATTTTTATCATTAAAAATGAGCGATAAACTGAGATAAAACTCAATTAAATATAGCGAATAGGTTTTTGTGAAATGCTATTAACTATTTTCCAATTTAAATCTATTGCTTTATTCATTATTAGATATATGTTTAGATATCGCAATGAAACTGTATTGAAATACATTCGACATTAAAAAATTAATTATTTTTATGTTTGTTGATGCATTGCTTCGTTCGGAAATAGTTTTGATAAAGTGTGTGATTAAAAAGAAAATGCGATTTCTTATGAATAACAGCTAAAATCAAACTGGTCTAGGCTCCGGTGTAGTATTACAGAGAGGCTCGAGAAATTTTCTACATATACAAATTTGGTTTGGTGACACACGGCAGCAATATCTTATTGAAATTGTATTTCTTATAAAATATATTAGAGACGTCTTGTCTAAGATTGGTAGATAAAGAATGTGTGCAAAACAATATCTGTCCATAAAAATATTTAATGGTCCTCCTTGATGTATTTCCTATTCTTAATGCGCTTTCTTTAGTGGTGCAGTTTGTGCAAATAGTATATTTTTCAATCTAAATGGAATCATATTAAGGACATTTCCGAAACCTGTACCTCACTCGCACTTTGCATTCATTTACGAAGTATACGATTGCACAAGAGTACAATGTAGTTTCACATTACATTTGACTGTTGTTCAAAGTGCAAAGTGTGATAAGAAGGGTGATAGTTGGAACGCATTTCGAAAAATTGGAGGAACCAAATAAGGGAGAAGTGTGAGTAAAATAGAGGTTACAGAAACGGTTTAAAGCTAAGAGTACACTACCAAGTTTCAATATTATTATATATTGCAACAAGTGACAATATTCAAAACAATATTTGGCGATAGTTCACACTTATTTAGAAGATTTCGACAATATTATTGCGATAATGTAATTTCAACGCGAGTCACAGCAAGTTCTGACAAGTAAAAACAAATAGAGCGAAGTTAAATCAATGTGGTTTTCAATAAGTCACAGTAAAAATAGCGAAGGTTTGCTGCGTCTGTGACTTTTAGGATACCCACCACATCCTCTAAACACTCTGCAATTGTCCATAATAGACAGCCTGCCAATATTATCACTTATCAGGCTGGCGTCACAGACGCAATGCTTGGCTATACACAACCAAGCACAATAAATTATTGAAATAAATTATTGAAATCGACAATTTTATTGGACTTGCATCGCTTGTTAATTATATCCATTTCGACAATAAACTTTCTACTATAATTTGTTCCCTTCTTAAGAATATTTAATTTGATTGTAATTATTTTCATGTAACTTAAAAACTCACATCAACAAAATTAGATTGAATTATGTCTGTCAGACGATTTCGAAAAAAAAAAAAAATCGAATTATTAATCATAATCAACGGAATGTGTTTCATCACATTAAAAACTGAGTTGCAAAAATGTATTATCTTTATCATCGCATTTAATTAATTCTCTCTGTTTTGTTTTGTTTTGTTTTGTTTTTAAATTTTATTCTTAATACTTATTTAAAACAAAGAAAAATGGAATTCCCTGCGGACATCATTGCAAAATTGTATATTTTTATTCGTTATTTTATTTATGCGCCATATTTTTATGTACATTTTTCTTTCATAAATTAAATAATTTTTTTTTTTTTAACATTTACATAAGACAATACATGGGATGTTGAGAGAGAAAGATTGCATATCGCCCATAAAATAAAAAAAAATAAAATAAATAAACCATAAATAAACCATAAATAAACCATAAATAAATCATATTACTTACGTTGTGTGTAGTTTTATTACAAAAATGCGATATACTCGATATTTATATGCATTTTATATATTTTATGTATGCATTCAACCAAGAAGCAACAAACTTTTAACTAGAAGTTACAGCATTGTTGTGTAATTAAACGAAAAAAAGACTTATATTTCAAGAATATATCATTTAGTGTTTTCATACAATTATTTTTTTTCATTCATTTTTATAGAAGAGAGGTGTCTATAAATTGATATAGTCATTTCGAAAGGGTAAAGTAAATTATGATGATAAAATATTTTTTTTTTCTTTTCTTTTCAATTTGTTTTTCATATAGAAAGGCATTAAATAACAGGAGTCTAAATGCGGTTAGTGGGTCAATCATACAACAACAATAACAAAATGCGATTGTTCATGGTCAGTGTACACCAAATTAAGCAATGTCGTTTAGTTCGCGTTTGGTGTCTAAACAATTTTAGGCATCTGATAAAAACACATTAATCTTATTCTAAATGTCTTAATGATGTTTTTTGTTTCTTTTTGTCAACTATGAAATTTGTTCAAATTCATTGAAAGTTCAAATATTAATACAGAGCAACCCACCGTTGCATATATAGTGCTTCATTGTAAGGGTATAGGATACTAGTGAAGTCAGGGGTTACAGGTCTTGGCATTCTGTTGAAGGGTTTTTTGGTATTCACTTGGAATCTTTCATATAAAATCTTTTCGGAAAGACTTGGAATCTCTTGGTATTTATTTGGAATTGGAATCTTTAAAGGATTCTAAATAAAATTGGAGTTCTCTAATAAAACCGTTCTTAGTGGAGCCCCTACAAAAGAGAATCGCATGAAATGGTTTTATAATAATCGTTAGTATTTTACGGTGAAGTAACGAAAAGTTTAACGAAAGTCAATCGCAAAATAAAGTATTCTGGTATATTGTTTTTTTTTTTTTGTTGTTTCAGCCTCTATTTGTTATTTTTAATGATACAACAGCGAAAATCCATTGTTGCCGTAAATGTGTGCTTACTTTTTATTATTATTCATTCCATACAGTCGCTTTTTTTATGTATAAGTTTACTCGTAGAACTATAGTAGATCCTACATATAATTTCATTCTCTTCGCATAAATATTCTGCTCAAGACAAATTATTTCCTGTTTCTCACTGAAAATTTATTCTAATAATTATGAAGCTTTTGGGAATTGAATTTTCACCTTCCATTTAATTTATTCTTAATACATTTTTAAATGTAACGAAATAATGGATATTGGGTCGCTCACAATTTTGAAAAAGTTTTTCAACGGAATGTATAATTGTAATAAAATGCCTGTCGGACGAATGATGGATTATTTAAAGCGGTGACACGTTCACAAATAATATTCTTATAGTATAATTTGTAATGCAACCTCTTTCTATCTAAAGTTCATTTTCTATATACGCATATGAAACATATATGTCTTATACTCGAATCAATTCCCCCAATTGCATCGTTATTTTCATATATTTTACAAATAAACTATTCAGAAAAAAAAATTGTAAACCAGAAACATTGACCTGGGTCAAAAGTGAATCACAAAATTGATAACAGCACTTCTGGATCAATGTCAATTTGTCATCAACTTCACTCTTATGAGTGAAGGCTTACATTTATATTTTTAGACAAATTTATAATTCTATAAATGTTATTCTAGAAACCTAGTAACCCACTTTCTATAATTTCATATTTATTTCACCCTGAGAAATATAAAAAAAAAAAATGAAAATGAAAAACGAAGTCTATAAAATAATATGTACTTGTACATATTCAAATTAAAAATATTAAAATGTCAATGCTTTTCTGTATAGACGACATTAAATCGAAATTGATTTGTTATGATTGGATTCTATTTTATTTTTTTCGTATTATTAGTTTTACAAAACCCGCTTTCAATTTAATATCATGTCTGGTTAAATCATGATACATATACAGAAATATATAGAAAATATTCTATATATTTTATTTATACGATGAAAATTTATATATTTTATATTGATGTGAAGTTTAACTTATGCGGTTGACTGGTGGTAAATTCAATAACCATCCCCCTATTATTATTATGTAGATATTTAGCGTTGCCGGCAAAAATAAAAGGGCAATGAACTAGAAAATATTTATAATCATAAATAGTAATGTTATTTATTAAGGAGAATGATTTTAATAGCGGTGCGTGGTAGTCACTAATCATACAGTGACAGTTCACATGAATGCTATACGCAACCACCTCTATATATAATAAATAAGTATATTATAAAATAATACGAACGAAGATGTTTCAACAGAAGCCACAAAGTATCAAATATATATAAATATAGAAATATGTAATATGTATTTATGTAAAAGCAAACAGTACCTAAAAAGGTAGAGAGTATATATATAGAACCGAAGGACAACACCAACGAAGAAAGAAACAAGAGTAAATTGTTGTACCATGTTTTTTCTATTGTTATATTCTGTAAAATAATATCAACGGGGCAACCTGTTGATCATACCGTATTAAAATTTATGAGATTTTTCCTTAGAGATTTGTTTTAAAAGATATATGGTTGGATGTTTTCTGATATAATTAATGATTAAATAGAACATTTTAATTCGGATATTCACACCGATATATTCTGGTTGTTTTTAGTTATTATGAAGGTTTAGGATATAACATCGATTAAAAGTAACGATTAGCAGTTTGAGTTAAGTGTTTTTAAATTTTCAATATATTACCCAATTTGGTCGATAGTATATAGTTACAGTCATAGGTGCACACGCTTCTGATTTCAAGGAGGGGTACATTTGAAAAATTAAGATAGGGTATTTATTTTTTTTTTGTCATCGAGTTACGACCAAAAAAAAAAGAAGATCCATCAACGATTGCAAAACGGCCTCAAAATAAAGTTACGAGCAAAAAAAAATAAACAAACAGTCTTCAGTCCTCAAATACCGCGGAAAAAACCGCGGTGAGTGCAAATCGTATTTTGAAAAAGTAAAAAAAGATACT
>JAABKK020007329.1:0-25274 GCA_011634745.2 Catotricha subobsoleta
TTAATAAGAGCTCTTTGTTTTTGAATTTTGAAATAAGAGTTTTCTGTTTTTGGATTTTGAAATAAGAGACTTCTGTTGAAATAAAAGTCTTCTGTTTTTGGATTTTGAAATAAGAGTCATTTTCTCGTGGAGCCAGCGATATATTATTTCTATTTGAACGGCATAACAGAAATGCAGTTACATTATGTATTTGTAATGGTATTACTACAACACCGGAGGCATAACAGCACATCGAAGGTCTCATTTAATTTCAAAATCCTTTCTACACGTTAATTTAGAGACCAAATGCAAATTCGGAAAAAAAATTCTTGGACGGTATAAAAAAAAAATCGATCCACACTACCTGCAAATAAGTAAATTTGTCCAACCCAATAAATGTAGAGAAAAAAGGAATAAACAATTTATTTTTGTGTCATAAAAATGTCAAATTTTAAAAATGGATAATATTAGCCTTAATTGTTATAAACCAGTATGGAGTTTGAAGCAGAGAAAATCGCAAACCAAAAAATAAAATAAAATAATAAAATTATATTAAAATGAGCTTGACCTTTTCAATGGCGTTGGTTTATAATTATATTAAAATATAAAAAAGAAATAAAATAAAATATTTTGTTAATTTTATTAGCGCAACATGTACTTATATTCATTTATTTTTGTTTTCTTACTTTTTTTTTTCCAAAAAAGCCAGGTTGTATCAATTTTATATGGTTCGTTTGATGATTTATGACAATAAAACCAAACGTGAAAAACATGAATGTTTGATGTGCTGCATGTATTATTGTTATTGTTATATGTACACATATAATATGACATTAATAAAGATGGTGTGAAGGCCAACAAAGTTTAAAAATAACTTTAATGCCGAAATGAGATATTTTTTTTATTTTTTTATTAAAATTTTATATCTTAATTTTGGTGTGGAATGAATATATTATATGCAAGAACAGCGATCCAGATTTTCGACAAAATATCGTAAATTTTTGATAAATGAAACTAGAGCAGGCGCCAGCAAAGGTACTCTTCAGCGCTCTATGTTAAAATTTCGTCTTCATGTGTGAAAACAAAAAAAAAAGACTCTACAGAAACTGTGAGAAAATATTGATAAAACCTTTTAACATTTCAGTCGGTTTTCAGTACAATTTAAAAAGAGAACATATCAAGTGTACGTATCACAGCAACTAAAATCGTTGTAATGTAACAATGGCTTTGACAGCTTGGCTTGAGAGGTTGACAATGTGACATATCCGATTGGCCGTTCAAACAAAACTTCCAAAAATTTGAAAGCATTGTTACATAAGGTAGCAACGTTTTTAGTTGCTCAACGGAATTCATTCTAGACTGCCGCTCTGCTGGGTCTATACCTAACCTAGCCCCCACACTAAATGCAACATAATTTATAAGTAATTAACATTTAACCATTTCTTCGAAAATATTACTTTCTTTTAACGACAATCGCAGTCTACCTCATGATTAATATCATTATTTTTGATAATAAATTAATGAAATATTAAAATATCTTTATTTCATTTTTTGTTGTTGTTTTTCTTTCAGTGTTGGCCGTTAATAACCAAAGGTGATTTTTATTGGTAAAAACCGTCTAATTGCAAATGGTTTTGGACATTTGGGCAATTTATTATTAAGTTCCAATATCTTGTCAACGATTTCATTATTCTAGCGAATAGTCGAATTCGAATAACATAAATTCAGCGGTATAAGTAATTAAATTTGTTTTTTCTTCGTTAAATTAAGCGTATTTCCTCGAATTTTCAGTTTTAAGTTTAACTATAGTTAGTAGATTTTTCAAATTTCGAGACTTTTATAGTAATGTACACCGAGAGAAAGCTATACTACGAATTGGATAATCGCGTGTCTCTGATTGATAAAAAAAAAAGTTACTAACCAGGAAAAAAACATGTGTGTGTTAAAAATGGTTACAAATCTTGCAATCCTTACACTAAATTTGACGAAATAAAAATTATATCTTTATGCTACTGAATCCACCTTCGTTATTCCAGAATGTTTTAGCTCGTCGACCATAACTAGCACTCTGCATTACAGTAAAATGTATTAAAATTTCAAAATTTCAGGCTGTTATATTAAAATATAAGCTAAGTTTAATTAATTGAAAAAATTAAAACATAAAAACACGTACTATATTTTTGTAGAGGTTTTTTGAGCAAATATATTAATTTTAGAAGTTTTTGGAAAATTAGTTAGTTTTGGCCGGTAAAAACCAGTTTTGCCAATTTACTATGGTGTTTACCGTCCAATCCAACTGTAAAATATTTGTCCAAAACCCAACACTGTTTTCTTTTAAATGCCATAAATCTGTAGCCACGTTATCAAATATCGATTAAAAAAATATTCTATAGCTGAATATGTTCGCTTATCAAGCGCTACCCCCAAAATTAATTTCCGTTTAAATATATAATATTGTACAATCCATGAACGAAAGCTGTATCACGGTAAATGAAAAATAAATATACCTATTTTGTAAAAATGAGAAAAAGGTTGTGTAATGTTGCTCGCATATAAAGAATTTGAAATGGTAAATATCTTATGGCAGAATTTACGCTTATATACTATATATACACGATTTATTTGATCGTTGAATTTAGTGGTAAATGTAGCCACTTGATAAAATATTGGTGTAGAAGGGCTACTTTAAAATAAGGTTAAATATAAAAATTAATGTATGCAATATTTATTCATATAATGGGTGGACTATTCCGTAGGGTAAAATAAAATATGGTCATAATCATAAATGTCCAATGCTAATTGGGTTTCACGAAACATTGGCAACATTTCGCAAAACAAAAACAAATTTTATTTTTTTTTTTCTATACAACATCCAATATGTTTCCACTTAAAATTGATTATTTCGCTATTCTTAAAATGTTTGAAAATTAAAAAAAAAAAATCATAAATAAATGTTTTTTTATTATTATTATTATTAGCTTTCAATAAAAACATATTTCAAACAATTGACTTAATTGCAACTCGTGATTAATATCAAACGCGCATGCAAATTTCTCACGTTTCAGCCGTAGTACAATCATTTCAAAGAACACATCACACAACTGAAATCAAGCCACAAACAATATTTTATTTAAAGTGTTTAATAAATATTATTATTATTTATTATATATTTATTTATTTATTTATTTTTTATTTTTTTATTTTTTGTTGTTGCTAACAACAGTGACGAAGTCAAGAAAGGTCGTTTAGATTTTGTTTTTTTTTTCTTTTAATTTGTTTTTTTTTAATTCCGAGAGCTGTTTTATGTTTTTGTCAAGGCTATACTTGTTTCTCAGATTCATTTATCAATAATAATATTCAATTTACATCATCATAGCCACGCCATGACCGTACCATTATTGCAAATTGTGCTTGTTCGTACCTGCATTTATTTACTTATTTTTTTTTATGCGAATAATACTTGTATTTGGGACACGTGAGATTGTTCATTTGTATAGTATAATTTTAATTTACAACTTGTTACAAAGTATGTTATAATGGACAAAAAAAAAAAACACTTTCAATCTAGTCAGTCGCACATGGTGGTGATCATTCAAAGCTAGTGCATTTGTAACTCATTCATTATTGCTGTAAAGCTAATTAATTGTTTAAAATTCATAATTTATTGATTTATGGTCATACAAGCACTAATATACTTTCATTCCGTTCAGTTAATTGCATCACATTCACTCACACTCATACCAATTTAACCAAAACCTGCTAAATGATTAAAAATTGTTTTTTTTTTAAATTATTTTTTATTCATAATGTTGTTGTTGTTTTTTTACCTGACTGTAGTCACATGATGACTTGTATGTGTACTCGATTCTTTATGTCGTGATGAATAACTAACAACGGTAACATGTCGTGTTGTTGTTCTAACTACTTTTCTCACACGGCTACGTCCATCACCGACAATAACCATTGTTGGACCCTTTCCATTTCCATATTGAAGAAACGGAACATCCGCTTCAGGCATTATTTCTACTATTTATTCTGTATTTTGTTTGCTTGTGCTTTTTATTTATTTATTTATTATTTTCAGTTAATCTTTTGTTTATTTATTATTTAAGTATTTGGTATTTCACTGAAGTGCACAAACACAACAATAATAAATTTTAATTTAATACACTTATTTTAGCTGCCGAGTACTGGAATGCTAGTACTCTGCCCAAAAATACACTTTCATAATTTATTATTGAAGAGTTTTCTTGAATACATATTCAAACGTTTTTTCATCTCATTTTTTTTCTCTTTTTGTATATTATTATTATGATTATTATTTATTTATTTAATTTTATGACTATTGACAACATTGGAGAATATTGATTTCATTACATTTATAACATTTATTGTCTTTCAGCTGTAAACTTAACTAAATACATAATATACAAAAATATTATTTTAAAGTTGGTAAATAAATATTTGTGAAATTACATCGCTAAAAAGCAAGTGAGTCAATGGTTTAAATAGTGAATGTAAATTTATAATATTTATGAAATATCGATAAACAAAAATTTGTTTGGTGAAATTGAAAGCAGTTACGAGCAGACATGCAAAAACTTTTTCTAATTAATTTTTGTATTTGATCTTGACGAACAGTACTTCATTAGTTTAAAAAAAAAAAAAAGTTAAAGTCATCATTTTTCGTTATAATAATTGGTGATACCAATCAAGATTGTTTTAATCTCTGATAAATAGTTATTCGTACATGAGAGTATATTTGTAGGTAATTCATACTAAAATATATCTACAAACAACAAATACAGCCTTCGAAATTGATGGTTAACTATTCCGAGGTTACATCACTACATACATTTTTATTGATAATGTTAAAGCGTGTATAAGTTTTCATATAGATATTAAGGCTATTCTTTTTACTTTATCAAAACGTCTTCGAACAATGAATCCAGTTACTTTTGAGTAAGTTTAGGGCAAGTTTTGTGCTGCACTGCACACGACGTAGGCCACTATTTTCAAATTTTGAAATGTCAAAAAATTCAATTCAAACATGGGTAACATCCCATTTATTGAAATTGTAGCATTAAAATGTATGCAATAATAAAGTGAATTACCTTCATTATCATGCTTCATAATTGAAAGAAACAGATAAGGATCTGTTAAGAATGAAATGAAACAGAACAACAGATCCTCTATAAACAGAGATTGTAAATTTTCATAGGGCATGTCAGGGTACATCTTCAAGACGTGTCTTATGTACAAGAATGGTTTTGCCTTTTTTTGAATACATATGTGCCTAATATATTTCATTTGAGCATACAGTGTTGTACAGATACTACTGATTGTAGTTTTTTTTTAATGGATTAAATAAAAAATCACAGAAAATTAATACAGCCCAAAATCACCCAACAAACAAATAGTTTAGCAGCTTTTCAATTGAAAACTCGATCCTATAAACTGAGTTATGTCTAGTTTTACGCTTAAAAGCATTTTAATGTCTGCAAAGCTTTTTAAAATATATTTAGAAAATGTTCCATGAAGTTCGACAAATTTTTGCTAAATAACTACATAAAAAAAAAGAATATAAAAAAAGATCAGAGTCCAGCCATTTAGTCTGTATTTAATTTATGTAAAAAAATAGAATATGTAAGTATGTACTAACAAAATAAATTTAATGACTTTAGCATTAACATGATTCATGTTTCAATCATGAATATGTATGACGCATGTTCATCAAAACATATTAATTATAATTAACCATAACTACAACATATTATAATATAATAACAACAACAATATATTCACTCAATCATATTTTTAAAATTATAAAAGAGGCTAAAATATGTTGGTTAATTTTTACTATACTTCCTTCCTTTTAATAAATAATAATAACAATAATAATATTGCTGGTATGTCCATTGAACATTTATATAGAAATATTTATACTCGGTTTGAATTTTATTAAAAATTTGAGCTGCGGTGAATTAAAATCTAGAGTGTAGTCAGTAGAGCAGCAATATAGATAAATATGAAATAATGATAAACATGATAATGTTGATTTGTTTGGATATTTTAAAATTTATAATCGGTTATAGATGGAGAGAGCGTCACACAATGGCAAAGATGACTCGGAATTGAAGTATTGTACTTTAAGTAGATATTTTGCTACTTAGCTGTTGTAAACTTAGTTTTATAAGTACTTTAAGTATATTTTCCAGTGTACTTGATAAAAACAAATACCTATACTATAGTATAGAATATTTTAATACCGTGTACTTAAGTACACCGATCTACCAGAGATTTCTCTGCAGAACACTCGTTAAGAGGCTTATTTCTCCCAAACCAGAAAAAATATTGAAAAATTGAAAGTCTGCTTCCGAAATATGCTCAAACTGAAAAGATAGATTATGACCGTGGCCAATTATAATAATAAATGAAGAAATGCCGCGATAAATACTGCCAGGAATTTTTGTCGATTTTTAAAAAAATCCCAGCAGAACATTTTGACTTTCAGAGCTTCCTGTTTAAGAACTTTTAAAAATAAAACAAGTATTAAGGCGGCCTTTTCTTCACAATTTAATTTCAAAATTTTCAGTAAAGTCCGATTTACACTATCCTTAGTCGTTATCAAATAACAAAGGTTTATAGCTAAAATTGTCAAAATAGTTCGGTGCATCCCTAACCAGAATAATAAAAATGTGAATACAAAAATATTCTACTTCCCTGTAGAGAAAATCATGAAAGTGAGTTAAAGTTAAAACTATCGGAAGAAAAAACTATGTAAATTTTCCAACACACAAAATATTCGAAAGTGTACAAAATTGTTAGAGACCTCTTGGTCTATTACAAACATATTAAATACCTACAAATTTCATTATCATATTTTATTTATCTAGACTAGAACGAATACGTTCGGCACGGAAAAGTGAAACAAACCCACAGAAATAGTTTATATTGCATTGAATTAAATGTATGGGAACAGACGGAACAGGTGTTAGCTTATAAATTGTATCATTTTCACCCAGACATAACATTTTTATTTTAAAAAAACAATATCGATGACAAATTACTAAGATAAAATTTCAAATTACTAAACAGAATACAATATAGTTAATTGAGACATGTTATCACATTCGAATCAGATTGTATGAAGGTAACGATTGACAATTTGATTATTTTGGAGTATAGTATCACACTGCCATGTGCCAGTTCAGAGCAACATTAATTTTAACAACAATTTGTAGATACAACAAATATTTTTGTCGTTGGTTCAGAGTGATATCTTTGAAGCTATTAATCATAAATTAATGTTTATATGTCCTGTTGATAGCTCAAAGACCTATCTACAAATTGTTTGAAGTCGTAATGTATCATGGAATTTCTACAGAGCTCTAAGCAGCTCTAAACGGACACACGGTGGATTTTGATATTCGGTTTTGGTGGAAGTTTTGTGTACTAATATAAATCCTGAATACATATATAGCAAACAAATTCATCATATTAATTATAGTGAAATTTGTCGTAAATGTTTATATAACAATTTTTATTAATTTTCTGGAACCGGATTATTAATTAAAAAAAAAAGAAGAAAAGAGCGACAATACGTAATATTTATACTATATAAACATTAAATGATTATGTGACAATATAAATGACAAAGAGGTCTAGTTTCTAGGAATAGGTTAATTACCACAATAAAATAGAACTGCAAAATATAATTAATGTAATATTTTTAGCAGATAATTAATTGTAATTATGACTAATATAAACTGTGTAAATATAAATTTCTATAATTAGTTAAAAAATTTATAACGCATTAAACGAGTTATCTACAGAAAAAAAAATAATAATTATTATTATAAAATTACTGTTACTGGACAGCAACAGTGTATGGAAATTTTTTAATTCGAGCAACATTTTAAAAATATTATTTGCCACCCTGTCTCAATGAAAGCATTTTGAGTAAATTCACCTTCCAACAATTAAAAAAATGAACAGCAGTCTTATGTTATATATGTTCTATGATCTTTAGTCTTGTTCTTTTTATGCCTTTGAAAAGTTCTCCATTTTTTATAAATTAAATTTATCTATTGAAAATTAAAACAATTGCATGAAAACTATTTATAGATTTGAACATTAGAAACAATATTAAACGGATAAATAAATAAAACAGATATTTGAATAATTTATACCTACTGCAGAAGGCTAAACAAATAAATATTATTCATAAAATGAATTTCGATAATAGTCAACTACAAATTCGAATGAGTCACATCACCGGCAATCAATTTTTTTTATTCTTTTAGTGGGTTTGAAAATAAATAAGCTATTGTCTTCCAAATCGGATATTTGTATATGAAACTACACTCGTACAATATTATTAATTAACCGAACAAACACTAGCGCACGCATGTAAATGATACGCCGTATTTGCTAACCGTACGGAATATATATTTTTGATAAATAAATATAATGCATGAAGAGGAGTAAATTATGCCTCGTTAAATATAGACTGAAAAATAAATAAATGACAACGAACCAAAAGCAGGTAAAAACGTATCGAACCGAATCGCGTATTTTATTCACCTTACAAATTGAATATTCAAAATTTAATTGTCATTCTTATTATGTATTTGAAAAAAATAAAAAAAAAATGTGTGCATCAAACAAAAAAAACCAAAAAAATAGAAAAAAAAATGATAACTGAGTATACAATTATTATAGAAACCGATTTTTTTTTTTTTTGAAAGAAAAATATATGAATAAAATAAATAAATAAAATTGAAATAACAACAAAATACACATAAAATTATACTTATTAAATATAAAATGGTCAAAGCCACAGATTTTTCGGTCAACGATTTTGTCACAAATTTTTTTATTTTTATTTTTTATTTAAAACCGCGTGAAATGCGGAAATTTTGAAATATCCATCATCATGCACATTATGTATTAATATATTTAACGTACAATTGTAATTTTATGTCTAAAATTATATATTCCGAATGAAAAAAAAAAAAAAAAAATTAAATACTTTCTTTTTCATTTAAAATGAATTTACTTATTTTATTATCTACGAAAAATATTATTAAATGATATTAGCTAGAGCTACAGGTAATAAATATAATAATATAATAATATAAATAAAATGCTAACGAAAAATTGTAACTAACATATTATTGCTGATACATTCACAGTACGAATTATACGATCGAATAAATATAGATCTCGTATGTAGTGAAATAGCTACGCAATGTCTTTATTTTATAGGCATATCCGGTATGGTGGATTGATTTTCTTTTTCATACCTTCACCATAGTTGCTTTTTTTTTTGTCGCATTTTGGCTCCTGATTATCTTGAAAAACGGATTTTCTTGGTGTCCGGATATTGTGAAAACGGCAATATTTGAATTGTAAGTTTGTTTCGTTAAAAATAATTGTATTTTTGTATTATCAGTAAGATAGAGTAAGTGCTTTTCAAATAATATAGAATAAAAATAATATAATATATATGCATTATGCATTCGTCACTTACAACGAATTTCGTGGTTACAAATGTCCATAAATTAATGTACTAGTAAAATATAAATAATAATATAATAATATATTGGATATTCGTAGTTTCCTACGAAGTACGAATCTCGTACTTATTAAATTTTGGAATATGAAAACATCAGATTTTGAAAGTAATTTTTTTTTCTGTAGGTTAATCAGGAAGATAAATGTAACCCAAGAAAAACAATGGAAAAAGGTATCCAAAAAATAATTTACATCCTAATATCTGGCCGTACAGTATTGGGTCAGAGACCTCCGAATCGGGGTTCTTCTCATTATTATAATTAGTTTTAACCATCAGAAATAGATTTAATACATATTGTATAATTGATTTTGAGGTAACGCTTGTTTTATATATTAATTGGAACAAAGAATAGGTTGCTTTAAATGAAATCAAAATGTATACAGAAATAATAAATAAAACATTGAAATTATTGTAAAAAAAAGTCCTTAAATATTCTATTCTCAAGTATTTTGTGTACAACACGATAATTGTATAAGTGATTACTGATTACATCGGCCTCTTAAATGATGAACTAAATTGTAATCAAGGTAAGAAAAATTAGAATTATTTAAATAAAAATTTAGCATTTTCTGATTGAAAAACATTTATTCCGTATTTTTTTCCATCAATTTTTATAATTACGTAGAAGATGGGTGATTTTCGTGTTTGTTTGTTAGTTAGTTTTTATAAGTATTTTTATTAATGCCAAAATATGAATAACTACACAGGCAGCAGCCATCAACATACTGCACACACATAATAATATATTAAAATTATAAATAAAAATAATATATAACTTTCAAAGTTCAAATAAAACTTTCCATTTTTATAAGTTACCATTTTTCTCTTACGGCAAAAAAAAAATTAACCGAAAAAATAGAAAACAACAACAAAAAATTTATAAATTTGATTGCATTACGTTGGATTTATTTATATTTTAATTTATTAATTTGGGATATACATAAATTTATCAGCGATTAGATTTTATATAATTATAATTGCCTTTGTATTAATTTTTTTTTTTTAATCCAATGGATCTTTTATATCTGCATTAATTTACTGATTAATTATAGCCACTAATTTTCAACAAATTTGAATTAATTCATTTTATAAATGGAAATCATTGTTGCAAATGTTGTCCACAAATGAAAGAGTCCAAACATAGTATATTTCTGTTGCGACAAATTCGCTCACTTTCACAGAATAGGTTTAACGACAAAATCAAGGATCTGCATAAAAACACATTCAAAGGTTCATTTAAATAGATTCTTAATTTAAATTCAAATGAAATTCATATTGAATGAAATTTAAAAAAAAAATTAATGGTTGTCCATGTCCGTTCCGTTTGCATGAAGAATTTGATGGCTTCTTTTTTTTTTTTTTCTGTTATGCAATGTTACAAAATCAGGTTTTCTTGTACATTACATAGCGAATATAATTACAGAAGGAAATAAAAACATGAACAGATTATTAAACATTTTAAAATAAAAGAAAAAAATAATAATAATAAATAAATAAATCAGCAAATGAGAAAAAAAAGAAGAAAAAAAACAATACAAAACAAATATACGTATATAAGAATACTTTGCCTTGAACAAATCGGTATAATTGATTCCCTTTAATAAAAATGACCTTTCTAAATTGATTTTATTTCTATGTTTGTGGTTTGCATGGATGACAAAACAAGAACATCATCGCACACTATTGCATAATACGAAATGCTACAATATTATATCGATTTAACAACAATAAGTATTCATATTTCGATTATTATTAATTTTTAAATTCAATTAACGAATGTAAATTAAATATCCATGATGATAAGATAGAGAGGAATTATGTTGTTGTTTTTATGATAATTTTCGTTATTATCAATGTTTCAATGACAATTTTAATATGTTAATTAAACTTACGGTTTATAGTTAATTTATTTAATTTTGTTTTTTTTTTTGTTTTTGTTCGAAGCTATAAAGCAACCGTAAGTATTAAAATGATGATGTTGTGATAATTCAAAAAAATAAAAAAAATAAAAAAATAGAGGCATAAAATTGTTTTCTAAACTATAAATTTAATTAATTGTAAATATCGATCAATCTGATTATAACCACATTGAAACAAGGACAACCAGTATTAAATTAACGAAAAAAATATATGTATATATGAAATATAAATGAAACCACGCAGTGGTGATATAAGTTGCTGTATAAATATCTGTATTAGCTGACCAACCCAATCTTTATTAGATTAGTGACGTTAACTTAAGTATTTTGTATTCAACGTTTTAATAAATAAATAGATAAAAGTTAAAATAGTTATTTATTTATTAGTAATTTGTTCGTTTAGTTAGATCAGACATCTGAAAAACTAACATAAAAATATATAAGTGGATAATCTACTTATTTTTTTTATTTCCAAATATTCTAATGTAAACATAGAAATGAAAAAGGTAAATCATCTGTGGTGTATTAATGCCAAAAAGTTATTTTAACTATGAATTAAAAAGTATATGTGATAGTAAATAGAAAATTGATGCTAAAATTTGTCTAAATGCGTTTTTTTTTCTTCTAGAAACCATATTTATTTTACTGAATTCTATCGCAATCGCCGATATCATCTATAAGTGCGGTAAGCATCAACAAGACTATACCACGAATTTCGTGTAACCCGAGTTATTGATACACTTCAACTCGGTTAAACTTAACTAAGCCTAAAATTTCATCAAACTCTACTTATATAGATGGATTTCACGAAACTGGAGGTTTAGTTATATGCTTATAATCGAGTTGAAGTTTATGAAAAGGTGAGTTTAAACCTGAGTTTACCGTCCTAAATATATGATTAAAAAGCATTTTCTAATTCTTAATTAATTAAATAATTAATAATTTCCGTTCAATGTAAACAAACAATAATAAAATAATGAAGTATTCACACCATATAAACCAAATGTAAGTGAATTATTATTATTATTTTATAAATTTATTAAAGACATAAATTCGATATTGATGCTGTTTATTCATAGCAGCATTAAGAATTTGGTGTAGTGTTGAAATTGAAACATAGTTGGTAAATATAAGAGAACGATTAATTTCAACAATTCAGTTTTAAAATAAGTGTGTGTGGCTTGGTTCAAATTTAGGCTTTATTATAGTTAACATCTTATTCAACGCATTCATTCGAATGTTTCATTTTGTATAAACGTAACACAATTTTTAGATAAATATTTAAAGAATTGTTTAGTTTAGTTTTTCATATTATAGAAACTATATTTATTATTACAACATTTATGTATGTAAATTCGACAATTCACACTTATAGATTCAATGATGATAGAAGTTTGTAGCGTAAATAGTTTTATTTTTTAAACATTTAATTTGATGATGGCTTAGAAACACATGTTTTCTTTGAAAACCACAAAGTATTTTATTAATGATTTCAATCTTCCGCAAACGATTTTAATCAATATTTTTTATTGAAATTAATTTTACTGCAGACTATTCAAGAACGAAATTTGACACAGTTTTCAGTAGACATTTAGACTTCGGTTGTACAAAAAAGAGAGTATAACAACTTTTAATTCCATTTTAATTCTTTGATTGACTTGTAGTGATAATTTCATTGAAGTCGTTCATTTCTCTTATGCTCAATGTATCTGAGATTTCATGTTTTCACATTTATTCAAATTACAATGAATTAATTGTTCGTCTATTATGAAATTAGTGTACAATTGTGCTTGTAATTGCATACAGAATAATGAATAACTAATTAACTATAACTTGTAAGATATTTCTGGTGTATTCATTATTTGTATCTTCATATTTTATAAATCGTATATAAGCACAAGTAGCATATCTTTTAAACTAAAATCAACAAATGAATATTTTATGTTTTCAAAGTCCTATTTTTCTTCTCTTTTCCTACCATTTACTACCTTTTGCTTACAATTCACTAACACAATTCTAATAAATTGAATTTAAATGCGCATCTCTAATTGAATAAAATTCATTAGTGCATTGAAAAGAAAAATAATAATAATAAAAAAAAAAACGAAATAAATTTAGAAACAAACAATTTCTTTTAACAGCAGACATCAAATATGTTCGGTTTTGAATGGAGTTACATGATTTCAATTTTTTTTTTTTTTTTTTTGAGCATATACATACATACATGAATATCATATACGTGTCAATCACACTGAAAATAACTTTACGCCTGCATTTACCTTTACTTCAATCATTTTCATTTAAATAATAATCTAGGTGCGGAAGCGTACCATGGATGCGTACCCTTTAAAATATATTGAGGTTCGGTTCTAATAAATAAAAATTGAGGGTTCGATTCATGTAAAATATTTTAAGGGTTCGGTTATTACAAAATAATTTAAGGGTGCGGTTCTAAAGTCAAGAAAACAGCGGATCGGTTCGAATCCCTGGTGCAAACATAGTAAAATAATAAAATGAATTGAAAATTCTATGTTTTTTTTTTATTTTCTTTAATGTAACTATTTGTCCACTGAATATATCCGAAGCAGTATTGAAATTGCAAAAAAAAAGGGTTTGTCAAGCATACTTGTAATTAAAATAAATAAACATTTGTTATTAAATTTATTATCCATACGTTTTAATTAAAATAGAAAACTTTCTATGACAAGTTTATTAACTTACCACTTCAGTTGAACATAAATTAAATAATTTTTCGAAAAATGCTTAAGCGTTGGGTACCATGAGACATACAATTTATGTCACCGTTCAATTGAAGGCTTCATACTTTGAATTTCATTACAACACAATATTTACGAATGATCATCACAATAAATAAATGATTTATATCTATTTACATATAAAAATAAAAATAAAAAGTAGAAAAACTATAGAGTTCAATGAGTGCTAACGCAAATTACAAACAGCGAAACAAACTATGTTGCAATTGGAATGATGGTATTTGGATTTAATAAATGATGATAATAAATGCGATATAATTTATGAGGTTTGCGTGATAATGTCTGTATGTGTACACGACAGATTTATGTCATAACATATTTGCATTGCATTTATATGCCCAAATAGCAATGTCATATGTCACGAAGGCAACCAAAAATTAAAAATAGAATGAAAATAAACACAAATTGTGCTCATCATGAAAACAAAACATAATATCATTTCAGTACAGAGTGATCCAAAATTGGATGAATTTATTATTGTCTTTAATCATATTGAAAAATGTCAAGGAAAATATTTTAGAATGAAATAACACATTTTTGACTAATTAAAATTTAATTTCGATATTTCACATTGGCTTGACTAATTAGTGATAATTAACGAAATTTGTAACGTTCAAGTTACTTTCGAAATATACAAAAACGGTTTCAGTTAAAATAGAAAATATCTTAAAATATTTAAACAATTTTTGAAATTCGTATAGATTTCAAATATCAAAACGAAAGAAATAAATTATATGCAATATTTTCTATTTAATTTCCTTTTTGACGCACACTTTTATTAATAATTATATGGAAAATGTATAAACATATTTCGAGGCTGTGACTTATTTACGAACCACGTACATTTTATTTAGTCAGTGTATTTAATTTCATATATTTTTTAATTGAACACTGACCTCAATGTCAATTTGTATATTATTTATATTATCACATTGCACACATAAAACGGATTTTATTGTTTTATTTTGTTACTAATGTAAGGTATATGATGTATGCGATTGGCGTCTGTATGTTGGATTAATGGGCTTCTTTTTATTTTGTATGAATGGGAATGGGAATATGGTGCGTTAAATACTATATTTTTTCTATTATTATTATTATTATTATTATTTTTTATTATTGAAACATATTATGTAATTCAACAATTAAATAGATAAATGGTTTGGTTAGGTTTTGTTGTAGTTACTCATTTCGAAATTATTAAATTAATTCTATATAGCATTATTAATAGATCTTGTATTAGAGGTTTATATTCAAAGTCCGTATAAAGCATTTACCATTGCCTTATTTTCTATATTATAATTTTGTGTGATGCTCATTGCTCATGCTTGAATGTTCAATGGTCATATAGACAAATCACGAGTTGTTACTTTTTCATACTTTATTTGTATTTCATTTTTATGTTTTATTGATATCGAAATATCTATCTGTACAAATCTATAAATATTAACAGACATCTCAAATAATTAAGATAGTGAATGCGCGTTTATAGTAATTTTTATTATGAACTGAAGATATCTCTTAATATTTTGAGATATGTGTACAGTGAAACTTGTCTATAGGGATCTTGTGGTGATACGAAAAATTGGCGACCGCCCAATTATCTTCTTTATGTTTTAAAAAAATTGGTCCTTCGAACCATACACGCTGATTTATGTGAAGTAGAGACAGTGCAAAAATTTACGGATCGTTTTTACTCAAAAATAAGTGAAAGATCAATGTGAGTACATTTACGAAAGAGTACATTACTCTTTTTTTTATTAAAACAAAGTCATAGACAAGGATCCATATGGACAGGTTTTTCTCTATAATAAAGAGGTTTGAAAATAATATATTAATAAAACACGTATAGGCAGAATGATTGAATCACGCGTGCGCACAAAAAATCAACGCAAATATATTTATTACTTATTTATAACAAGTTAATATGCAAAACCGGAATATTATATTATATTATGTTTAGCGCTGTTGAACGAATTGCAGAGGCTAACAGCCGCCATCAACCCACTCTTTGTGTTATAAATAAAATATTGCCATAAATTTAATCATCAGTTTCACTGAATTTTTTTATATATTTTATTTCATTCAATAAATAAAAAATTGGTTTTTAAGCAAAATTAATTATTTTTAAATGTAATTTTAATAAAATAAAATAACATATTTAATGTTGCACTAAATGTCGTTAAACAGTTTCTGTAAATTTCTTCAAAATACAGAAAATATTAAGTGGTTAACATATGAGGATGTGATGGATGTCAATAGAACAATAAATTCCACTCATTCACTATTTTAACGCAAATTAATTTGATACTTATGTGGTTTTTCCCGGAATCATGAAATAAATAGTTTCAAGAAAAAACCACATATGACCCTTTTATGAGTAATTAATTTAAAAAAAAATAAAAACCAAACAAACACAGCTTTATATGGCAAAGAAATGAACAAATCTTTGAAAATTTTTACTTTTCATTTGTCAAAGCTCTTTTTATTTATTTTGTTATGTTGATTTTATGTAATATCGGTATATTGCCATCGAATATGAAACGCGTAAGTAGAAATAAACATAAAAAATCACACATAAAAGTGAAACTGTCAATTAATCAAGCGTTTAAAATTTTCTGTATTAACATAAGTGTGCAAGCAAAGTGCGCGGTTAACATAAAGGTACTTTTACCTTTTTATTTATATTATTTCTTCTTAGTTCATTATAACATGGATTATTATTATTATTATTATTATTATTATTTTAAAGCAATAATTACAATGACCGCATATTGTGGTAAGCATGGTTTAACAATATTGAGTTTGTGTTTTGCATTTCCTTTAATAGTTTTCTGAACACTTGAAAACATTAAAGAGAGAAACAAAAATTAGACTATGAATAATTGATTTTTGCTCAATTTGCTTGAGTGCAAGTGATATGAAACTATAAAAAGAAGTAGAAAATATTTGCAAATGAAATAATAAATTTGCATAACATTAGCAAAATGAAATAAAAGAAAGGCACACAAATTATGATTAATAATAGTGCGGTTCGCAAAGGCTTGACAAAATGTGGAATTGGACGGCATTAACAAAAAAAAAAACTGTTACTTATTGTTAGACAGACGTATTAGATTTTACTTTCTATTTTGGGAATTTGGTTTCTTTGAAAGAAAAAATACTCGTCGGTTGTCGAATGGTCAAGAAAGCTAGCTCGCTGCCTATTTAGTATGTTGATAGGTTTTGGACAAAAGTACAGTTCAGGTCTCTAAGATAAGATTTCATTTGGTCTCCAAGTAAAAGTATTATTAGAATTTTGTTAATAGAGCTGTTTGCTAGGAGGCATATACCCTATATCTCAGTTTAGGGACGCCGTAGGAGGCTCTTGTAGTTCAATCACCACTATACCGCAACCATTAGAATTAAAAACAAAAGTGCGACACATGTTTTTTCTTTCTTCAAAAAAGAAAAAAAAATACTTTTGAACCCAAAACTCGTCATACAAATCTTTTGTATTTGAATCAGCATATTACGTTGATATGTCTCAAGAACTACCAAGTGATAAAGAAAACATCAAACATTGTAAACTTATCGATCCCTTTTCCAAATTGAAAGAAAATCTAAAATGAAACAGAAATTGTGGCCTGAGGTTAAATATAAATAAGAAAAATAAAAATAACATTTTCAGTATAATATCTAAAGCTTCCTCTAGCTATGATGTATTTGTATATTAACTGTATTTTGCACCAAGAGGAAATAATTTACGAAATAAAAAAAATGAAAATTTTTTTTGCGCTTCATAATTAAGTTGTAGTTTATTTATTTATTTTTTTCTTTAATTTATTGACCTCATGGCCAAGATAGTTTTAGGAAATGAATATAGAATACGAAAAACCATATCTATTAAAAATAATTTATAATTTAAAAATAAAGAGTAAAAAAAAAGTGATGTTAAGAAAAAGATGTATTTAATTTATCATGGGAAACGCAACATAATAGTTAATAACTTATTATACGTTAATTTATAAGGAAATGTTTATTATTAATTTATCTTCTTCTCTTCTATTATTCATTGTTTTTTTGTTGCTGTTAAGTGTAAAATAGTAACAAACAATTGTTCGTAACGCAATGGGCAGTTAAAAATAAAATTGGATTTAAATGGAATATCTTGAATATTGAGCAGAAATGATCTTTGAGCTAAACTATAGATGAGACCATTTACATTAAATGAATATCTGTATAAATATGTATCATTTCCTATTAAAAATCTGATTAAACATTAAAACGGTTTTACCGCATTTTAAAATGACACTAAAATTTCATGAAAATCTGTTTGGAATCCATGTTTGTCTGGCAACACTGGCATTGATGATATAATAATATTCAATATTATTATTATGGACGCTTATTGAAATGAAAATGTTTTAATAACATTTTTATGGTTGTTCCAAATTGTTGTTTTCAATACACAACAGCAAAGCGCTGAACTTTCTGATATAAAAAGTGCTATAAATTCGGTAGTTTACATGACTGCACATTATTATCTCCCTACTTTTCTAAAAAAAAAAAAAAAAACAAAAACCAGTGAAATGGAACCGTTTTGTTATGTTGAGTGAGACAGTCAATGTCATTAAATCTTCCACGTAGTTTATTTTCATATTTTCTATACCACAAGAGTTTTCAGGTAAGATAAAAATGCAATGTTGTTAAGGTTACTTTGAATAGGTTGTTCTAGTTGATGATAATTAATTTGTATTCATTAAAATGATACAGTTTTAGCTTTAATTTTAAAGTATCTACATTAATTGCTTTACATTTAATAGTTTACATAGGTTAGCAAAGACTAAAATGTTCAATTAAAACGTTTATAATCTCTTTATATGAAAATTATTTGCTGGGGCTGGTAATGAATATTAAGGAAATATAGTTTTCTCTTGGTTCCATTCGCTTTAAATGAAAACTCTTGACTTAATGAGTCCCCATATTATGATGTTTACATGCATTTTGTTATTATGTTACTTCTAGAGTTCATAGAGTATTTCATTTAGCTTATGTAATCAATAGATAGCATATCTGCCGTTATATAGTAGAAAACAATATTTCCAAAACAAAACCGAAAATTAGAAACCGTTTCTTTAAAAAGATGATTTTTATGTTTAAATGTTTTCTGATTTTTTGTTTAAACATAAAAACGTGAAAATCGTTTTGTTTTGGAGATACTGTTTTCTAACATTAATAGCAGATATCATTAGAAAGAATAAACAATTCAATAAATTATAAATGTTTGTAGGAAAAATTACTATGAACCAAACTGATTGCAATTAGCTAAAAATTAGGCCTATAAGTATTCAATTAATTGCAATTTTAAATAATAGTTTCAACTTGATGCCATATTTCATAAGAAAAAAAATAGACACAACTAAATAATGAATTTCTCACAATATTTAATAGGCTTAGTTGGTAAATATGAGTTATGACCAACTAAAACAACAGACAATATATTTTTCTACTTTAAATGAGTAATCATTACCTATTACTCATCACATGTCATCATTTATTTAATACCATTTGGCATATGCAAAAAGAAACACTATTTAAATATTTAACAAAAAAAAAAAAACGATATTATTGCCATCTGGATTCGGTCATAAAAATGTTTGTTCATTATTTATAAAAATTAAAAATTAACCATTATTTACATATTGAATGTTTCTATGAACAAACAAATCATAATTACAAAATAAATAAATAAATAAAATATTTATTGCATAATCTGTGTTGTTGTTTTTTTTTTTTTTGTTGAGTCTTTCATTTCGAAATAAAAACCAAAATAAAAAAAAAGTGATATTCAAATAGGAGGACATTCTCTATAAAACTCAACATCTATTCAATGAATTATAAAATCCTTTAAAATTTCTACATCGATAATAAAAACTAAAAACAAAAGTATTTTTGATGTTAACGATATTCGATTTATAATTTATTTATTTTGTTTTTCATATTTTTATTATTAGTTATATAAAATAAAAATAAATTTTAAATTTAAATTCACGAAAGAAAAATATATTCATACATTTGAATAATAAAAATGAAACGAAATCGACATTAAACATAAGCTATTATTATTCAGCTATTATACAGCTTTTGATAGTAAATTAAAAGTATATAATAAAAAAAAAAAAAAAATTTAACTATCTGTCCGGTCCTGACATGCACAAAAACGATAATACAAAAGTGCAAATATAAATGAACAGATTTGAAATAATAAATTATAGTGGAATTATACTTGGAGCGACAATGGAAAAATTTCATTAGAAAGATAAAGATTCTTTGCCAATAAAATTTACCTTTATTGATTTCAGAGAAAATACATTCAAATTCAAAATGTATGTTCTATTTCCAGAGTGACTTTTTTGTATGATTACGTAAAGCGTCCTTGAGCAAAGATTCAGTGTAAACGTTTAGGGTAACGGTAAGTTATGTGTTAAAGTGCAAAGAACTCTTGACATAAACTTTACCCTAAACTTACTTTAAACTCTGAATCACTTCTCGAGGACCTTTATTTTCGGTTATAATAAACAAAAAACAAAAAACCGTTCATGTTTCAGTATGCAATCTTGTCAATTAATTCTGAACAAAAAAGAAAAAAATTATTTGCTTGTAAAATAAATATGAAATCCGCTTTAGTGTGTAGGTACAAAGCTCAAAATATAAAGTCAAACACAATGATTTCATTTCTATTATAAAATTTTTAATAATGGACTATTGCATAAACAATCATATGAAATTAAAATTTATTTTTGAATATTAAAGTCTAATATTCATCAGTTAAGTTAAGCTAAGAATTAAAACTTTGATTATTCTCATCATTCAATAATCAAATATATTATCACCTTTATCACCTCATCATTTCATTCAGATATCACGAAGCAAATAAATGATAAAACAAACAAAAAAAAAACAATTGACAAATACAAGCGAACACTGATTTAATTCTACCTGCTGTTTATATATTTTGGGTGAGAGCAATAAAAATTTAAATTTGCCAAGAAAGATAAATGCAATTAAATGTCAAAGTAACTTAGACTGACCATTTCTCGTATGCTAAAAGCAGGATGACGAATAATGAAGATATTGAAAAGGGAACAAGAACAAAAACTTAGTATGTATTTCTATAAACAATTTGAAAAATTGCACAGCAACCGTATTTGAATATGTATTATAATCCATCTGTGTCGTATTAAAGTATGTCCAATGTTCATCTGAATAACTTGTTAACTCATATTAATAAACACACTATAAAATTATCATTACTTAGTATTTGTTTAACATTTCTTTTTCTTTTTTAACTTTGAATAAAACAAAACCACTTAACGCAATTAGAATTTCTTTGCGCTTTCTTTTCAAACAAATAGAAAAAATTACAAAAACTCTGCACATTTGAAAAAATAAAATAAAATAAAAATAAAAATAAAAATAAAAATAATAATTACAAATTACAAATTAAGTATTAAGTAGCAATGTGTACACACAACCGATTTAAATAAATTTTATAATGGAAAAACTAACATCTGATATACATTTATTTATTATTGCATTAAAACTTATTACGGTAAAAATTGCTGTATTATGAATAAATAAATGTTGTGTTACACATTTTAAATGCACTCGCGCAATCGCAGCCACAAAACGTTATTTACTTTGGTTTATTATATCAGAAACGAGTTCATGTCACAACATACAACACTTACACGTCTTACATACATAATATTATTATTATTATTAATTTTTTTTTTTTTTCATTTCTTATACAATTGATTGGTTCTCGTATTAGGAGGTGCCTAACTAGGTTTTAATAAACTTTATGTTTTAATTAAACTGATCGCATTGCAACTCATATTAGAAACATAATTTAATAGTTATATTTATTTTATCGTTTATATTGGCTATTTGTAAAGATGTTTCCTTATATATGTTTATTAATTAATTGAAGAAAGCTGATAATAAAAATTATTGACAGCAGGTCTCAAAATTACAATTTAGTAAAATACACACACACAATGTCCAAGGAAAACTAATTATTTTTCACATATAATTATTACACAAAACCAAAGAAATTATACGATTAAAAAATCAAATCAAAATATACAAAAAAAAAAAAATATTCTCTGATTACCTTAACAATAATAATAACAACAACAAAATATACAAAAATAAATAAGTTGCGCACACGCGGTCATTTGCGCCTATAATGCTAACAATACACGATCAAACTGTTTCATACATTTTTTTTCTCAATTTGCATTGACTGGAAATTGAACATTTTCATAAAGTAAGAAAAAAAAAATATGTAAATTAAACAGAAATATAAAAATAAAATTGTGTGTAAGTAATAAAGTATATGAATTGAAATAAAACAGAGAGAAAATGAACTATGCCAAATGAAATAGCGAAATTTTGTAAGTGTGTGTTAAAATGTAATTTAATAGTACTGTTGTCTCCTTCCGTAGTTACAAATATTGTTAAAGATGAAATAAGATACCGCGATGAAGCGACACTCTATGAACATGAACACCATACACAAACACCACAGAAAAACAAAAAAACATTTATTATTATTTTATAAAATTCAATTGCCCCTACTATAAATTTAATGCGATTGTATGTTTTGTATGTTTATATGGTTGAATGTTGCCATGTATTTTTTTTTTATTATAGGAGAGTATAATCTATAAGTGCTAGAGTAGAAAAGTAGTAAGTAATATAATTTACAGCAATACCAACTAGATATATGGGTTCTTGGCCAACATTTATTACTTTATGAATGTCTGAAATAAACATTTATGGTATTGAAATTACTGTATTCAGTTTCAGTCTATAACAATTGTAACGTTAGATTTTCATTGATAGAAATTGTAGATGTTGTATTAGTCTATTCGGTATATATCAATCAATCCGGGTGCCCTGCAATAAATTAAAAATGGTCTAGACTGGATGCATCCAAAGACAATACAATACTACGTTGTCTTTGCATGCAGCAATTCATATTTATGCAGTACCAATGCATATCGAGAATGGCTTGCGTGGCATAAATTAAAAAAAAAGAGACACATTCAAAATTTTGTAGCGCCATTTTTATTTTTAAATATACTTACTTATTAATCATATATTAAACAGATAATAGTAATATTTATTAGCAAGAAAACATTTTGTTAATTAATTGGTACATTACAGTCATTTTATTTTATATTTTTTTACAAGATTTAGTACATCCCTGCTAAAAATCTACACTATAAATTCAATTTTTTATTTAATTATGTTTTAAATTTAATTTCCACTGCGAAAAAACATTAATTTTCTTATTTTTGGTTTGAGAAAATTAAAATTAAAATAATTTTTAATTTAAACTATGATAAACATTGATAAACACTATAAAACACATTAATAAATTCAATGTGTTTTGATGTTTAAATTAATGTTAAATCTGATGTTTTTTTTCAACCAAATTAACATCTTTTTTCACTATGATAAACTACTAATGTTTTTTATAGTGTAATTTATAGTGTGGATTTTTAGCAGGGATAGTGATCATCAACTGCACGGTAGATGCAGAATCTCCTTTGTTTGCAAATATATAAGTTTTGGTTTCGATCCGTTCACTCAATCTAAAGAAAGCCTGTGTACTTAACCACAGAGATAGGCGCACTCGAAGTTTAAATATTGTACTCTAAGCTTTAAGTACATATTTTGATATTTACAGGTATATGTTCTAAAAGCATTTTCATAAGTACCTACACAAATAGTATGACTTTAAGTAATTTTTCAGTGTACTTTATATCAACAAGTACCTAAAATTTGTCAAGTACATACTTACTTTTATATGTATCCATTTTGCAAGGCGCGTACTTAGATGTATGTATACCGAACATATTGATATGACGTCTTCAATTTCTGTCGATATACACATACAATATATCTATTTAAACGTTGGCAGTAGATAGGAGGAAATCATTAGTAATAATAAAAACTAATAAACATTAAAATATTTATTATATAGGTCTACATTTTTTTTTTTGAAATTGAACGTAACTTCACTATTGTAATTTGTTGCGACTTATACATTTCATCATATTATTTGAATCATAAAGATAATACGGGCCAGACATTAATATTTAGTTGGCATTGTCTATACCCTCATATGTAACTATCTGCTCTGTGCCATGTATAGTATCATACATATAATAATTTACACAAACAAATTTATAGTATGTGCTACTGCTGAATTTTATATCGATCGCGACGATGAACAATAAAGTTTGTAGGAATCTATATATTTTCTGTCATTCGTAGAGAACAATTGGCATGACAAACTAAAATAGATATGTAATTTAAAAAAAAATTATTTTGAATATAATTAAAAAAAAAACAATTAACTGATTTGAGTTAAATTTTCTATACAAATTTAATAATTTATAATATTTACATTATCGTTTATTTTAATATACTAATGTCAGTAAATCAATTTCAATTAATCAGTGCTGGGTAAGTTGCTAGCACTTGTGCTTGATATCAGTACTTCAGTACCAATGTATCGGTATTTGAACTTAGGAAATGAAAATCGGTACTGGTATTTCATGAAAATAATTTAGAACTTTTGTATTAACATAAGTATAGTTACAAATACCTACTTTTTTTAGGCGTTTTAACTTAATTTTTATTAATTATATTCATTATTTTTTTTTTGTTCGTAACTCTGTTTTCAAAACAATAAGAGATGTTTTATTACTTATCCGTTGTGGTTAGTGATACCTTTGTAAAATCAAATATTTAGTAAGTACTTTTGTCACTAGCGTTTTAAGTTTTAAGCATTACTTTCGTACTTGCTTCATCTCTATGCAAAAGTACTTTGTTAAGTCCCTAGACCTTCCACGTACTGCTTTTTAAGTACTTTTGTCAATGTAATTGGGTATGGGATTTTCCTTAAGTACTTTTTTTTATATTTTTAAAATATTCTACGTGAAATTTTAGAAATATGTT